>CAMXCT020005724.1:76206-116206 GCA_947184155.2 Cladocopium goreaui | reverse complement strand
CCACTTTAAGAAGGTTCTTGGAATTCTGAACTGCAACATCCCAAGAATGAACCCAACACTGAACCCGCCAAAAATTATGAAATTCCATGGTGCTGTTCGGAAGTACTTGGAGGATCATCCCACTGGATGTAACTGGCTAGTAATTATGGTTTAACCCTGGTTCGTAAGTCCCCAATTCGTGGATTAAAACCCATCTGCAAATGGGAAAAGGACCAGTTCCGATCGGTGGGATGATCCTCCACATAACAGCATGGCACTGGAAGATATTCCATTTACAGCATATAGATGATTTCCCCATTGCAACACCATTTCTAGATGTTTTTCAAGCGCCTTGGATTATCAGAAAATAGTTCCATTCATCACCATTAGTCACCATTATCTACCACCATTTATAGATCATTTTCCCACTTACTACCAGGGTAGCAGGTCTACCCCAGGTCGGACGGGTGGTTCAAACAGCCGACCTCGGAACACCAGGGCTCCGCTTCCCCCACGTCCCCCGCATCGCCGTCCCCCCGGGCCGCGCCCGGAGCCACAGCCGTGGTTCGTCGCCACCGGGGGTGCTGAAGGAGTCTGAAGGTATTGGCTGGTTTGAAGGTCTCGGGTTTAACATGGGCAAAACATGGTTAAACAAAGTTAAGCATGGTCAAACAAGCTTAAACAAGGTTAAGGCATGGTCAAACAAGGTCAAACAAGGTTAAACATAGACAGTATTTATTTTTCATCACATAATGTGACCTACCTCAGCTGACGCATGGTTTCAGGATGTTTGATACATATTATCCATGCTAGCTGATATGACCCTGCCTGGCGTTTACAATACCAGCCTTGGACTCTTGTCGTTTCTGGGTAGTTGATAGCAATCTAACCCAAAAAGATGGACCTGGTGGACTATATACTTGAAATCATTTTAGGATATGTTAAACTGATCATCCAGAATCCTTTCCACTGCAATCATGTGAGTCCGGAGCATGCAACATAGAGTTCGCCACAAATCTGTGGCTTCTCTGTTTTCTGTGCTGGTTTGAGGACACGCTTTGTCACACCCCTTAGGCATGGCAATCGCTTTTGATATTTTTTGGCCAATCCCAATCACAAGCTCATTTCAAAAAGCTAAGTTTTGTGTTGAAAGCAATTGTGAAGATTTGATTGTATGTTTCTTGCCACCGAGGAACCCAAATAAGGATCAGTACGTACATGTAAGATCATCCGAATTACCCGTGTACATATACATATATTGTAAAATATGTGCGCGCGCTGTGCACAATATCTTATTATATTTTTTTTAATATATATATATATATATTGACGGACTGAAACTTAGAATGCGCATTTGGAAGCGGCACTCCACACGTGCAAAACTGAAAAAATGCATTTTACCAGCATTTCGAAACTTAGAATGCGTCCCCCCACCTAGGATGAAGCTATTCCGCAATCAACAGTTAGAATGCCTCCAAGGACATATGTTTTTTCCAGGCAGAAACACATATATATCCTAGACCCTCCAAGTCACCATAAAAAAGGTAGTTTACCACATAATTTTCATAGTTTTAGCAACTTTTCAGGGTATTTGGAGGTTCTGGGTATATGAATGTACCTGTTTGAGAATATCTCTTTTTTTTTGTGCATTTTGCAGGTCTGGGTACTTTTACTCGCTTTCCCCATTCGATAACCTTGACAAAAGCGAGTTTCCCGTACAAAATTGCGATTTTGGACACATACCTGAGGTAAATAGGCTTCTGGGAAAAGAGGACACACCCAGCCACTAATGGTGTTGAACAGACAGTTAGAATGTGGCTTTAGTAAAGGATCCCCATCATTGATAAATACCTTTGTTTTATCTCCTAGATGGGCCACTAGCTGGAATGCCTGTAACTGTCACTGATTGGAAAAGATGTTTATATATTTTTTTTAAACGGCAAAATTGGAAAATTGCATTTTACCAGCATTTCAGAACCTAGAATGCCCCCCCCCACCTAGGATGAAGCTATTCGGCAATCAACAGTTAGAATGCCTCCAAGGACATATGTTTTTTCCAGGCAGAAACACATATATATCCTAAACCCTCCAAGTCACCATAAAAAAGGTAGTTTACCACATAATTTTCATAGTTTTAGCAACTTTTCAGGGTATTTGGAGGCTCTGGGTATAAGAATGTACCTGTTTGAGAATATCAGATTATTTTGTGTGCATTTTGCAAGTCTGGGTACTTTACTCGCTTTCCCCATTCGATAACCTTGACAAAAGTGAGTTTCCCGTACAAAAATTGCGATTTTGGACACATACCTGAGGTAGATAGGCTTCTGGGAAAAGAGGACACCCCCAGCCACTAATGGTGTTGAACAGACAGTTAGAATGTGGCTTTAGTAAAGGATCCCCATCATTGATAAATACCTTTGTTTTATCTCCTAGATGGGCCGCTAGCTGGAATGCCTGTAACTGTCACTGATTGGAAACGATGTTTTTTTTTTAACGGCAAAACTGGAAAATTGCATTTTACCAGCATTTCAGAACTTTGAATGCCTCCCCCCCACCTAGGATGAAGCTATTCGGCAATCAACAGTTAGAATGCCTCCAAGGACATATGTTTTTTTCCAGGCAGAAACACATATATATCCTAGACCCTCCAAGTCACCATAAAAAAGGTAGTTTACCACATAATTTTCATAGTTTTAGCAATTTTTCAGGGTATTTGGAGGTTCTGGGTATATGAATGTACCTGTTTGAGAATATCACATTATTTTTTGTGCACTTTGCAGGTCTGGGTACTTTTACTCGCTTTCCCCATTCGATAACCTTGACAAAAGTGAGTTTCCCGTACAAAATTGCGATTTTGGACACATACCTGAGGTAGATAGGCTTCTGGGAAAAGAGGACACACCCAGCCACTAATGGTGTTGAACAGACAGTTAGAATGTGGCTTTAGTAAAGGATCCCCATCATTGATAAATACCTTTGTTTTATCTCCTAGATGGGCCACTAGCTGGAATGCCTGTAACTGTCACTGATTGGAAAAGATGTTTATATATTTTTTTTTTAACGGCAAAACTGGAAAATTGCATTTTACCAGCATTTCAGAACCTAGAATGCCCCCCCCCCCACCTAGGATGAAGCTATTCGGCAATCAACAGTTAGAATGCCTCCAAGGACATATGTTTTTTCCAGGCAGAAACACATATATATCCTAGACCCTCCAAGTCACCATAAAAAAGGTAGTTTACCACATAATTTTCATAGTTTTAGCAACTTTTCAGGGTATTTGGAGGTTCTGGGTATATGAATGTACCTGTTTGAGAATATCTCTTTTTTTTTGTGCATTTTGCAGGTCTGGGTACTTTTACTCGCTTTCCCCATTCGATAACCTTGACAAAAGTGAGTTTCCCGTACAAAATTGCGATTTTGGACACATACCTGAGGTAGATAGGCTTCTGGGAAAAGAGGACACACCCAGCCACTAATGGTGTTGAACAGACAGTTAGAATGTGGCTTTAGTAAAGGATCCCCATCATTGATAAATACCTTTGTTTTATCTCCTAGATGGGCCACTAGCTGGAATGCCTGTAACTGTCACTGATTGGAAAAGATGTTTATATATATTTTTTAAACGGCAAAACTGGAAAATTGCATTTTACCAGCATTTCAGAACCTAGAATGCCCCCCCCCACCTAGGATGAAGCTATTCGGCAATCAACAGTTAGAATGCCTCCAAGGACATATGTTTTTTCCAGGCAGAAACACATATATATCCTAGACCCTCCAAGTCACCATAAAAAAGGTAGTTTACCACATAATTTTCATAGTTTTAGCAACTTTTCAGGGTATTTGGAGGTTCTGGGTATATGAATGTACCTGTTTGAGAATATCTCTTTTTTTTTTGTGCATTTTGCAGGTCTGGGTACTTTTACTCGCTTTCCCCATTCGATAACCTTGACAAAAGTGAGTTTCCCGTACAAAAATTGCGATTTTGGACACATACCTGAGGTAGATAGGCTTCTGGGAAAAGAGGACACACCCAGCCACTAATGGTGTTGAACAGACAGTTAGAATGTGGCTTTAGTAAAGGATCCCCATCATTGATAAATACCTTTGTTTTATCTCCTAGATGGGCCACTAGCTGGAATGCCTGTAACTGTCACTGATTGGAAAAGATGTTTATATTTTTTTTTTAAACGGCAAAACTGGAAAATTGCATTTTACCAGCATTTCAGAACCTAGAATGCCCCCCCCCACCTAGGATGAAGCTATTCGGCAATCAACAGTTAGAATGCCTCCAAGGACATATGTTTTTTCCAGGCAGAAACACATATATATCCTAAACCCTCCAAGTCACCATAAAAAAGGTAGTTTACCACATAATTTTCATAGTTTTAGCAACTTTTCAGGGTATTTGGAGGTTCTGGGTATATGAATGTACCTGTTTGAGAATATATCTTTTTTTTTTTTGTGCATTTTGCAGGTCTGGGTACTTTTACTCGCTTTCCCCATTCGATAACCTTGACAAAAGTGAGTTTCCCGTACAAAATTGCGATTTTGGACACATACCTGAGGTAGATAGGCTTCTGGGAAAAGAGGACACACCCAGCCACTAATGGTGTTGAACAGACAGTTAGAATGTGGCTTTAGTAAAGGATCCCCATCATTGATAAATACCTTTGTTTTATCTCCTAGATGGGCCACTAGCTGGAATGCCTGTAACTGTCACTGATTGGAAAAGATGTTTATATATTTTTTTTAAACGGCAAAACTGGAAAATTGCATTTTACCAGCATTTCAGAACCTAGAATGCCCCCCCCGCACCTAGGATGAAGCTATTCGGCAATCAACAGTTAGAATGCCTCCAAGGACATATGTTTTTTCCAGGCAGAAACACACACACATATATATATATATATCCTAGACCCTCCAAGTCACCATAAAAAAGGTAGTTTACCACATAATTTTCATAGTTTTAGCAACTTTTCAGGGTATTTGGAGGTTCTGGGTATATGAACGTACCTGTTTGAGAATATCTCTTTTTTTTGTGCATTTTGCAGGTCTGGGTACTTTTACTCGCTTTCCCCATTCGATAACCTTGACAAAAGTGAGTTTCCCGTACAAAATTGCGATTTTGGACACATACCTGAGGTAGATAGGCTTCTGGGAAAAGAGGACACATCCAGCCACTAATGGTGTTGAACAGACAGTTAGAATGTGGCTTTAGTAAAGGATCCCCATCATTGATAAATACCTTTGTTTTATCTCCTAGATGGGCCACTAGCTGGAATGCCTGTAACTGTCACTGATTGGAAAAGATGTTTATATTTTTTTTTTAAACGGCAAAACTGGAAAATTGCATTTTACCAACATCGAATATATATAGGTTTACAAGCAGTTAGAATGTGGGAGGTAGAAATGCCTAAAACCCATGAGTTTCTTCAAAACATTGATTGTTGGGAAATATATGTATATATTTGGTTGCGCAGACAATTGTACCCCACAACTCATGTGTTCCCTCAAGGTTCCCTGGTGTTTTTCTGGAAACATACATACTTGGTATGTATATAGAAAGTTTTTTTGAAAACATGATGCAAACCCACACATCCATGCTAGAATATGCTAGTGCCGGACCATGTACCTTGCACCCAATGAGGTTCCCTGAGGCCACGTTTTTTTTAGCTACGTATCTATATATTTATCTTTTTTAATATATGTACAATATATATACACACACCGACGGACTGAAACTTCGAATGCTACGCTCCTTTCCTGAGAGTAGTTTACAGACAGTTAGAATGCTCCATGATGCCCCATCCGTCATTTCAGTATATCTTTATCTATCTCAATCTAAACATTTTGGGTCAGCATTCTAACTGTCTGGTCGCCGCCCGGGGCTGCGCCGCATTCTAAGTTTACGAAAAAGGGATTTTTGGAAACCTGGCGCGCATTCTAAGTTTCAGTCCGTCAATATATATATATACAGCTAAACATCATAACACCTATCATTGTATATCATTACATACGTTGAATATTAACTCAGATCGCTGTACCTGGAGACCGTCCAGCAGCCCAACCCCCACCTGAGGCCAAACCCCCAAACCCATCAAATCCAAATCTCAAGGTTTCCACTGCAAATGCAAATGTGTGTTGCTACTGCTACCGTTACGCTTGAATTTAGCTCTGAACTGGCTCATGATGGCTCATGATTGGCTCGAATGCTTGTAAAACAGGCTTGTCCAAAGGCAGGCTTTATTTCTCCCGAAATTGGGTGTTCATTTGTTTTTTCGGTCATCATGATTTCTATGATAAAAAGCATGTTGAAGTACCATTTAGGGTGTGGTTGCGTGTCTCCTATGATCTCCCATGGTTTATCCAAAAAGGGCATTCCCGCATTTCAACATGCCACGAAGGTCCAGTTCGCCAATGCGCGTGGGGACCCCAAACTCCAGATGTTGATCAACCCAGGGATCCATATTCGCTGAAGGGGGTGCAGTTGAGGTTTTTTGATGGCTGTAACCATGATGAAATAGCCCCCATCAGGTGGGATTATATCAAATTATATTGCAGATCCACTTAGAACTGGAACTGGAACTGCACTTCCACGTATAGTTTTTCCCGAATGCGTAACAAGGGTTCCCGTTTCACTCTGGGGGTCTGGAGGTTGAGGGTGTGTTCGCTCGACGTTGCGCAACCGTTCGCAGCCGTTCGCAACTGTCCGCGTGAGGGCCGTATGGCCGTGCCTATAAAGTTTTGCAAAAGGGATCATTTTTAACGTTGCGTTGCTTCGTTTCGCGTGGCAGGCGTGGCACTTCGTGACATTCAGGCGCGTTTCGTAACGTGTGGAAAGCCGTCTTGCGAGGCAGGCGCAAGACTTTTCCTACGTTTTAGGAAGATGCGTTGCAGTTTTCGTGGCAGGCGCAGCACTTTAGACGTGTCCTGTTGCGTGTTTTTTGCGAATCGCATTGTCAGGGCTGCGTCAAGTGGCGACAAGGTGCAAATTCTGTGGCAGGCCTGGCATTTTGTGAGATGTGATGAAAATTGGCGGAAACTTCGCACGAAACATCGATTTTGAGGTAGTAAATTTAGGAGGTTCATAAGAACACTCATAGGAAAACGTCGATTTTGAAGCTACAAAGTACTTGTATGAAAATTGGAGGAAGTCTCGCAGGAAATGCGCGTTTTGATGCTCCAACGTGTCTCGTCTCGAGTCTCTGGTTTTCCTGTGGCCTCGCCGTGTCTATCGGGGAAGCTGCAAAATCTATCCCTTCTGAAGGTGTCAGATCAAGTTGTAACGTGGTTTTGCGTGGCAGGAGTGGGACTTTGTGACATTCCAACCTGTTTCAGAACGTGTCGAAAGTCGTTTTGTGTGGCAGGTGCAATACATTTGCGACGTTTTCAGATGATGGGTTGCAGTTTTCGTGGCAGGCGCAGCACTTTGGACGTGTTCATCGTCATTTCGCGTGGCAGGCGCGGCACTTCAGACGTGTTGCGTGCTCTACACTCCACACTCCACACTCTAGACTCTACACTCCACACTCCACACCTGACACTTCACACTCCACACTTTACATTCCACACTTCTTTACACTCTACACTTACACTCTACACTGCACACTCTACGCTCCACACTCTACGCTCCACACTCTACACTCCACACTCAGCACTTCACACCCCACACTCTACACTTTACACTCCACACTCAACACTTTACACTTTACACTCCACAAATTGCAAACTCCACACTCTACACTCCACACTTTACACACCACACTCTACACTTCACACTTTACACTCTACACTCTCCATTCCACACTCCACACTCAACACTTTACACTTTACACTCCACACTTTACACTGAACACTTTACACTGCATACTCTACACTCCACACTCTACACACGACACTCCCGACTTCCCCACTTTACACTTTACACTTCACAGTCCACACTTTACACTTTACACCTTACACTCCACACTTCACACTTGACTTTACACTCCACACTCCCCACACTACACTGTACACTCCACACTCCACACTTTACACTCCACACTCCACACTTTACACTCCACACTTTACACCTTACACTCCACACTTTACAGTTTACACTCCACACCCCACACTTTTCACTATTTTACACTCCACACTCGACACTTTACACTTTACAGTTTACACTTTACACTCCAGACTTTACACTTGACACTTTACACTCCACACTCTACACTCCACACTCTACACTCCACACTTTACACTTTGCACTCCACACTTTACATTTCACAATTTACACTCTACACTGTACACTCTACACTTTACATTCCACACTCTGCACTCCACACTCCACATTCCACATTTTACACTTTACACTCCACACTCCACACTTTACACTTTACACTATACGCTCCACACTCCACACTCCACACTTTACATTTTACACTTTACACTCCACACTTCATATACATTCCACACTTTACACTCCACACTTCACACTCTACACTTTACACTCCACACTCTACACTTTACACTTTCCACTTCACACTTTGCACTCCACACTCTACACTTCAGACATTCCACCCCACACCTCTCACTTTACAGTCCACACTCCATAATCCCCACTTCACACTCTACACACTACATTCCCCACTCAACACTTCACCTTCTTCACACCCCATGCTTTGCACTCCACCCTCTTCTGCATTCCACAGTCTACAGTGCACTGGCACAGTAACAGGGGAAAAATGTAGAAGAATGTTCAAATCTTTGTTTCACAAAAGTGTTTTACTGCTTTCGGGTTCGTGGGCTGCATCTTTTTCCCAACGCCATGACAGTAACAGTTTGTAATTTTTCTTTGCACATACAAGAGGATTAGCCCCACGTCATGTCAAGTTTGATCGGTAAGAATGATGATGCACCATGATCAAATCTTTGGGTGTGTCCTGATTGCGGGCAAACCGAATTGGCCGTGATCGCTGCTACTTTCCCGGCATATTACATCGAGAAGATGCGCTCCACAAACGGCTGGGTTATATTTGAACCGGACATGGAGGACCAGGCCCCACCAAGTTCCTATGTCAATGCTTGACAAATTATGACAAATGACGTGGCCCATGTGTTTCAATGTGAGTCCCCAAACAATAATAAAACTCAAACTATTTAAGGATGACGTAGTTGCAATGCGGATGCGGGCCACCAACCCGAAGGTATATCTCCTACCAAACAGAATGTTTGTTGCTTCTGGTTTTTCATGCGAAAAAAATGTTGAACTGCAATTTGAATGCGAAGATGATACCGTTTGCGTTTGATCATATGTCCAAGAAGTGCTCAAACATACTCGTACAGGGAAAAAGGTCGTAAAACAAGTCCATTCCATCTGCACCCAGGCGTTGCTATTGTAACAACTAGTAAGGGGTCAACGTAACCGGTCCAAATTTATCGCGACTCTTATCGCCGACCACTCACTTTTACACAGCAGTAGACAAGGGAGACTAATCCTAGAATAAGTGGACTTACCCTCCCGTGATCAAACGTGGCAATTGGAAAGTCCCTGGGAATGGAGGTTTTATAAGGAAAATCAACTATATATGTTTGATGGATTTCCCAAGTGCCATGTTCGATTGCCGGAGCGTATTTCGGCGGGACGTGTTGTAGTTTGTTCCTTGTAGATTCGGGTATTAACAATCAATATAGCCTTGATACGGTAATGGTTAATGGTTGGAATTCAGATTATGGCTGAGTAATCCATCAGCTCAATAACCCCACTGCCCTTTATGGATAGAGGAGAAACATGCAGAAACCATCCATGTTTCACAAGAAATCGGTTAAAAAATATTGGAAAAAAAACCCTGGCAGTTCAAAGCGATCATTAAATCTTGGAGAGGTCACCTCATCGTCATCCTCACCCTTATCATCATCGTCGTCATCATCATACTCATTATGAATGAAAAAACTCAAAAATGAAACATAAATATATACACGTTGTTTTGTATAGAAGACATTCAACCTCAGAATTGTATGCAGGGAACCTCTGCGGAAAGCCATATGTTTGTTCCGCATGTTGAACCCCAATGCTGGGATTCATCGAAGGGTACCTTGTTGTCAGACCACCATCCCAGTTAGAAAGTGGGTTATAACTCCAGTTATAACTGAACTAAACCTATTCAGCCCATTTATCACCAGGGTTACCCTCTGGGAATCAAACCTGGCAATGGAAAACTATCCCATGAAAGCTTTCATTTTGTTCGATGATTTCCCATTTCCACGTTTGATTATCAGATGATAGTTCCATTAGTCACCATTAATTACCATTAATCATCATTATTAACCACTATTGACCATTATTAAGCGTTATCACCCACTCACTAAGTGGGATTCCAGTTTTACAAAACAATATCCAGCAAACCTGGCGCCAGCCATTAAAATCATTAAGGCACGAAGCGAGGGCCTTGAAGATGGAGAGGTGTGGGTCCAGAAGATCTTCGGGGGACCCGCATATTGGCTACGCAGCTCTTCACCCCATTGAACATGACCCATGTTGGATGTTTTTTTCGGGAATTTTCGGGATCCCGTCCCCAACCTGGGATGGGTAGTTCCATCCTTTAGTTGATTGCTATAAATGATCCATTGGAGCATCAAAGCCTGACCATGATCCATTGGGGGAAACACCCAAGCGGAAAATTGGGAACACCTCAGCAGCCAGGAGGACAGCCAGGCGGAGCCAAAGCCTCAGTGCCGATGGTGAAACTGATAGGACACATCCAAAGCAGTTCAAACAAATCTGGAATGCACCAAAACTAGTAACTTCCTTGAGGCACTGCATGGTGCAGTGATTTGAGTAGAGTTAAGTTGTTGGAGGAGATGGGCATTTTGACTCATTCGGCAAAGACAATTTAGATGATCTGTTGCAGTGTGAGCACTGGCCATTCTCATTGAAGCGTGAACTTGCCAGGTCATTTCTTTGGGCAATTGTTGCTAAGATGAACCAACTCACACAGCATCAACAGAAAGGTGGAAGATGGTGGAAGTGGCCATCACATCAATTTGACATGTCGTTCATTTTTGGGATCCCTTTCACAGCGGCGGGTTTTCATGTTCACCCTAACCTTCGGTATCCTTCGGTATCCTTCGGTATCCTTCGGTCCGCCATGGTGGCACCCTAAGGCCCGAGGCTGAAAGTAAACACGCCTTCGGCTGGTACCTGATTCGTTCCTCGCTTGAGTTCGATTGTGACGTATTGATTTGGTGCAAACAATCTGCGGCAAAAAAACTTGAAAGCACATGGTACATATAATGTTAAACTTTTATATTTATATATATATATTTCTGGATTGCCCTCATCAGGATATTGGCCCTCCATTTGATTTGTCGCACCTGAGATGAGGTGAATGAATCTGCACGGGTACCATTTGCAAGCCGTTGAAACAGGGAAATGACCCGATTGCTCATTTAGTTTTGATCATCCCTGCCTATTTGAGATGAGGATCCCACTTGTGAAATGCTTGAAATGCTTGGAGCTTGAGGCTTGGAATTTCACAGCGATTCAGGGGCATCAACTCCTAGGATTCTTTCAGTACTTCTGAATGGAAAGTATCGCAAGGAAAAACGCAAAGATGTTTCATGTCACCCTAGGGGATTTGATCTAAACAACGGGACTTTTCATGTCACCCCAAGTTCTTTTCAATCCAAATCTCACAAAGTAAGCCAGGCAGGGATCTTATGAACAAATAGGGAATCTGACATGATATGACTCCGGTGATTTGGATAAAACTGATAAAAAAATTTCCCGGGTTTTCAAAAATCATATTGCAAATGTGGCACTGGCGAAACGGATAGGCATTGCCGTACGGATATCTTGGGATGACCGGGGAGGTACAGCAGAAGAATGACATTGTAAGCTCCAAATCTACCCAGAACAAAGTACCCTCAGGTAAACTAACATAGTGAACATGGCCATAGAAATAGTTGATTTACCATGATTTTCCGACTATAGAAATGGTGATGTTCCATAGCTATGCGGCTGTTTACAAGAGGGTGTATCCATTAACATCCCTGCTTTTGTTGATGAAATCTCTATGGATCACACTGAAATCCCATTAAACTATATGAAACCACCATGAAATCCCACTAAATCACCATGAAATCCCACTAAATCACCATGAAATCCCACTAAATCACGATACAATCCCATGAAAAACCACCAATGATCCAAATCCAAACTGAATTTGACCTAAGCCAACTGCCAAAGGTTCGGCGCTGAACGGCCTCCGAAGTCCTACCAAGGAGAGCGTAGAGGCCGCGGGGGCATCAAGAAATGGGCGGAAATCCTGTGTGTTTTTAGTGGAGGAAATATGGGACAATTTTGGTCAATTAAGGGAACAATATGGAAACATATGGAAAATATGAGAAAATGATCTAAATAGATTAATATATATATATATTATTATTATTAGAAAAATATAGGACAATGATCTTTAAATATTGTCTTGAAATGGAAAATATGGAACATGATCTATAAATTGGAGGGTTTTGTGGGGAAATACCACTATAAATGGAGGTTTTGTTGTGTTTAATAGATGGCGGATTTTCCATTGCTATGTTTGATTATTAGACCACGCTGGGAGTTGGACTTATACGGCTATCTTTTCGTAACTCGGACGGGTGTGGAATTGTTTGCATCGTCACATTTTGCTGCGTGTCTGTAATGTTCTTGGCAATTTTCCTGGAGCTAACTTGGCTTTGGACATGTTTGAATACCAAATAAAGTGAAGTGAAATAAACAAAAATGGCGACATCGCCAGCAAAAAGGGATGATTTTGCACTAAAAGGAAGCCAACATCTATCTGCTTATGTTTGGGATTTGGGCCTCATGCCTTTCGACCCATGTGGGATATCACCCTTTTTCGGCCAGGAAATCGCACTGAGAGGCCAGCATGTGCAATTAATCAAGTCATTGTAGTAAATTCTAGTATGAAGTGAACATGTTCTCATCCAGTTTGGTTCTGGATGGATGTGATCGTGTAAATGACCGGCTGGTGCCATATACAAATACATCCATACATTTGTACATAATATAATATATATATATATATATATTATTATATATATATTATATATATATATCATATATCATATATCTGTGTGTGTTTCAGTTGTCCTTCGGAAGTGAGATGATCCCCGGGCACGCCAGGACGGCTCACCCTGCAGCTCGCAGCTCAGGTCGCCAGTTGGCCCCGTTGGCCCGGAAGAGTTGATTCGGAAAATGATCTGCAAATGCCAAGCGGTTTTCCCGATCCCAACGTGTATGTTATATGGCAATAATATATGGAATAATATATGTATAATTATAATACATAATATGGGACCAATGGGGAACATAATATGAGAATAATATATGGAATATCATATTCTATATGGAAATAATATATGGGAATAATAGGGAATAATTTTATATGGGCAATAATCATCCCCATGATTTCCATATATCCGATATATAGGGAATGATTTGGCAATAATGGATATTATATGATCTACATATGGAGATGATTAATGGTTATTCATGGAATCATAATATTTAATGATATGGTTATATATACATGACGAAGGTATATCATTATATTTGGTATTGATATATAAGGGTTACAACCAATCCATTCATGTATATGGTGATGATATGGTAGAAAATGGGGTAATGATACTGATATACTGGTTGGTGGATTGGAACATGAATGGATTACGACTTTGCCATTCAGTTGGGAATATATTTTCCCAACTGACGGACTCATATTTTTCAGGAGGGTAACCTGAAAATATCGCAATTTTGTGTGCGGTTACCCCATCTTTGGATGTGTTTGGATGATGTGTGCTGCTCATGGCCATATGGATGGATCTAATGATGGAGTTCGAGAACAGTCGCTATGACGTTTGTAGATGCTGACATGTGGGAAGATATGTTCATAGATTGTCCACCTGCCTTTTCAACTGGTAAAAGGAACACAAATGCTACAAACTCTATGTTTGATGCTTTTAAAACTTTTAAATGATGTAAAAACATGTAATTCTTGGTAAACTCAATAGGATCCACTATCCCAAATGACATTTCCAGTTTTTTTTATGGGATTGAATCCATCAATCCGGGTGGTCTATGGCATTGCTTTACCACGAAAAATTCAGATGTTTTCCTACAAGGTGGTGTCCCAGTTCAGCATCACTAAGTTGGCAAACATAACTGCAATAACTTGGTTTGGTTAGGGCAAAAAAATCAGTCTATATAGTCCATAGTTACTCTAGTTACTCTGGATTTTTCCATAACCAACAAACAGAACTGGGGGCACCACCATCTGGTTGGTGGTTTGGAACATGAATGGAACATTTTTGATTTTCCATTCAGTTGGGAATTTCATCATCCCAACTGACGAACTCCATCATTTTTCAGAGGGGTAGGTATACCACCAACCAGTACAGTGGTATTTCATAACTATGGAAAGATCCACCATGCTATCAATGGGTTTTTATCCACGAACTAAATTACCATTTTCAATAGCTATGTTTGTTTACCAGAGATTATATGGATACAACCATAGATACCATTAGTTACCACTATTTTTATGGCCATTTTCGCTATGGGCACCACCTACCATTGGATCCTGACGCAGAATTTCTGAGGCCCCATGGGTCGACGCTACTCCTTGGATCTCATGGAATCCATGGAGACCCGGCGATAGCGACTGCTGGGGCTGTTCGGGGTGAACCAAGTAATGAGACGCGAAGGTGGGTTGGTCTTGTTTGAGATAGGGATGAAGGTGAGCTTGCTTATTTTGGCTATAAATGGGATGATATCATCATGGTTATTCCCATTACTGGGATGAATATCAATGGTTTACCCGCCAGTAAATGTTCACATAGATCTTGCAATGTCGGACTTGGGGTTGGAAAATGTTTGTGTCCACCAATATTCCGTGGCTATTTTCAGGGTCTATGTGAAAAGACGGGTGTGTGTAAAATCACGTTCACCCGCAGGGCTTACCATAGATTACCCAGGAAGCTTTCTCCTGACGATGATCCTCAGACCTATCGGTGATGAAACATGGCAAGGGGGTTTTATTCCAATGGATGTTTTAGTGGGGAAAAACATCCAGAAATGATCTTAAGTGGATATTTATAAGGGCCGGGTGATTTTCCATGTTTGATTGCCGGATGGTAAATGAGTCATAGCAAACATGCTTGGATATGCAGGAGAGGTATGGAGAAGCTATAGATGGGTATGACAATGATGGTTGCAAGACCCTATAAATGAAGATAAGTCCCATGAAGTTAATTACCCTCTGGTAAACTAACATAACTATGGAAAATCACCATGTTATTTATGGGTAAATCCACTATTTCTATGGCCATTTTCAATAACTATTTTGACATAACCAAAGGGTAGCATATGGAACTGTGCTTGTGCAGTCATAGCCTTGCCTGATCCCATCCAATCCATCCATCGCCCAAGGAGGAGGGTCATGCGCATGAGCTCCCCACAGACTTTGTGGTGCCGTTGTGCCATGTCGAAACCAGGGCGGTTACCGCGCAGCGGTTGGTTTCTGCCGACCTGGCAGCCAGGGATCAACGGATGAAACCAGCAGTCAAACCTTGGTGAAGTTTGGTTGATCTGATTGTGAAGACCACCTGTGCAACAGTGAGATTGGTTTTGCTTGATTATGCTTGATTGTTGACTGATGTTGAATGGATGAATTGGTCAACCTGTATTAACCTGTAAAACATTTTTTGGACCGTATATTCTGGAAGAATTATGATGACCTCACTGTGACCTCACTGGAATGATGGTTAGTAGGGGTAATAACCCAAATAGTCCTATTTCAGGTTGGTGACATTGGTGAAGTACCAGAGGCACTGTGAAGTACTACAATTCAGCCAAGATATATGTTGAATTCTACTTGGTGGCTCATCCCACTTAGTAAGTTATAACCCCAGTTATAAATGGAAAAAGTAGGGTTAATCCACTTATATCCTGGGCGTATAACTTATAACCCGCTTATACCCGCTTGCTAAGTGGGATGACGCACCAAGTATTGTCCCACCAAAAATCGTCCCCCGTTTCCTTCATCTTTTGATGTCCCAGGCGCCGATCTAGCAAGTGTGGACTCTTAACTTTGCTTCACGTGTGCTCGGCGTGTCTGAAACTGGATACCCAAAAAGTTGCATTTTTTGTCTGTAGGAGAAACCTAGAAAAACGATGATAAACCAAAGGATTTGGGGGTCTCTCTTTTTTCTGGCAAACCCAAAAGATACCAAGTACTCAACAAATGAATCTCTCTTCTGCCAGGTCGGAGATCGTGACGCAGATATGTCATGTTGTGAAAGACTACCGAAAAAAGTGCAGATAACACACAACACATCGCAAATGCAAGTCTAAGAATTATGAAAGGGCTGTATTTCAGCATCCGCGATTGTAAAACCCTGCGTCGCGATTGTTTGGCGATTGGTTCGCGATTGAGACAAACATTTGTTGTGCAAGAATTGGCCATTGTAAGAGGAGAATTCAATATTATATGGCAAGATAATTATGTTACATTTCAGCCTTATATTATTGTATGATATTGTATGCGGTCTGCCTAGACACTGTGTTCAATAGTGATAGCCAATAGCAAAGAAGAATCAGAACAACAAAGTTCAAGTCCAACAACCCAGATCAATTTAACTTTCAAATCATGTCTATGAAATCCGCGATTCGTTCGCGATTGATCCGCGATTGCCCCGCGGTTGTTAAACCCGCCTGAGTAGGCCCTGGCTCATGCCATGTCTCTAAATACTGTGATATGTAGCAATGTTTTGACGATTCTCCGCGCAAAATGGTGTCGGATACGACAGAACCCTCCGGCGATTTTTCCACCGTTGGGATCGCGGTTGATTCGCGCTTGATCGGCGATTGTAGCTGCCCCAAATACCTTTATTTTGATCAATCCCATTTACAGAATATACCCATATTTAGAGATGACTTTCCCATTCAAACGTCTAATTTTGAAGCGCGGGGATTTTCCAGTGAACCAAAAACATCGAAAGCCTGAGGTTGTGGCGCTTTAGAGTGATGCTCCCAGTGACGGAGAGTTACGGAGAGGGTGTGGATTTAATCAACGAAACATTGGGGTGGCACAGTGGATATGCATTCCTGGTTTTTTACATATACAGTAGATGGGCCATTTAATTAATTCGATGGTTTACCTATTAAACCATCGTGAATTTCCATAAAGGTTTAACTACCAGAGGGCAAAATGGACTTACAAAAACTGTCCAGTGGTAAACGGAGGGAGCGATCTGGAGCTAGGGGGGTCCATATATTTACCAAGGAACTACGAATAATTAGTCGAGTACCCACCACATCATAGAAATGGTGCAACATGAATCAATGATAAAACTTTATCAGGGCAGGGGGTGCAAACAGCAAGCGTTTCCAATGCGTTTTTGTTCACATAATGTTAAAAATCGCAGAATAATAGTTATAGATATGACTACACTCTCATTGTTACACAATCATTACCACTTTGATTGGGATATGTACTGAATATGGTGATCTTCTGCGTTTCACTGTGCTTCGAGATGCTTGCTGGCTCAGGCTATATATTTATGTAGGTGAGGGACCATGGAGCGCCTTACCACCGAGGTGCTGCGTTCGGAGGATAACTTGTCCTGCCATTTGCTGACGGATGCAGGCTCTGAAATTGGGATATATGGGGTTATCATGGGAATATAAAAGGAAATAGTAGGAAATAGATGTGTTTATAGGTAGATAGATACAGAAACTAATTATACATGATGGGATAACCAAGATTAACCAAGCAATTATGATGAGACTTGGAAGTGTTGATCTTGTAGTGCTTCATGGGTTATGTGTAGAGAAACTTAAGAAGCCTGAAAATTGCCATGTCCCCAAGATCAAATACGAGCCAAAGAGCCCAGTTACCCCAAGATCAATGGCAGTTTGGTACAGCTACCCGCAGTTCATGTGACTTGCAAGTCGGCACCGCCACCTCGCTGGAACGGCTCCCATTGTTTGGACCTTGCTTGGTGGGTTCTCCTCTGTGTTGTCTTCATCAACATGGAAACAAATCCAACCCACCCCAGTTTCCTTTTTTTGTTTGGGCGGTATTCAAATCCCATCCTTTAATATCCTTTAGCCTTTAGTGACTTTAGTGGTCACAACATCACCCCATCTTTTATCCTGTCATCCAGCCCAAAAATCTGATCTGCCCCAAAAATCAGCAGGTGACTTCCTGATGTACGCAGCCATACGCTTGGAGGCATTGAAGTTTGCAATAAAAGTGGAAAATCTATGAAATTCCCGGATCCTTTTCCAGAGTTTATGATCGTTTATGATAGTTTTCATGGGTATTCAGCCAGCCCCTGTAAAGGTGAACCACCAAGAAATCCCAATAAAGAATTTTCATAAATCCTTACGTGTGGTTGGTGGTTCAGAAACCCATAGTAATAAACCCGTATACTGAAGCGGAGGGTCAGGTTTGGCGCTGAATCCCCATAGTGTTCCTCTTCCTGGTCCTGGTGGTCTGGTGGTTTCAGGAAGATGATAGGATGGGATTTCGGCGATTTGGGGTTGTGATCCTTGGACAGTTCTTTTTTTTGGACTACCAATGAGCCTCTTGAGGAAGGGATTCGTTGCTGTTCATTGTGTAAGCTGGTTGTCGAGCTTTTGTTTTCTTCGAAGTTTTGATTTACGCGGAGCCCCTACAGTGCAGTGGGAGTCTCTACCGTTTGATCGAAATTTGCGCCTGCGTGCAGCTTTGGGAATATGAACTGAACTGACCAGCATACTCTTTAGATGGCAACGGCGGCCACTATGTGGGTTAGCCGAAAAAGGAGAGACGGCCCACTTCATTACATGAAACCACACATATTATATATTATATAACTTCATGATATAACATGATAATAATAATAATCCATCGGATTGAACTGTTGGCGATTCTTGGGCAAATCCAGCCTTCAACAAGCTTGCTCCTGACTAGAATGCAATTGCTGTTGGAGAAGCTCCTTCCCATATAGTTCCAAATTATAAGGAACCAAAATACTGGAACCCGGATGGCTTCTGGCTATCTTTATTTGGCTATGGCTTAAAAATGGGATGTCAATGCGCCACTGGACCCAGAGAATCGCTATGAATTGGACATTAGCATTTCCTCCTTTAATCATCCCAAATAAGGAGGCAACGATTTTGAGCCATGCAGGGGGAGGCCCCTCAGTCATAAATGAGTTTACAATTTCTTCATCTTCAACTCATGCAGATATTCCGCATAAACCGCACTTAATAAGCCTAAGGTGAACACATTTGAATACCAGCTTACTGAGTTAGCTACCTAGGGAGGGCCCTTCCAATAGCCATATCTCTCATCCCTGCGATTCCTGATCGCAGGCGCACCGGGCAGATTTTCACCTCTATGACCCCAACTGCTGCTTGACTATCCCCTGGCCGGAGCGACTAGTTACCACACCTTTCCGGACCAGTGGTTTCATTGTTCAGGTTCCCTCCTAATTGCCCCAGGGTTTGTTCAAAGTGATTTTTCATTCATGGAACATCCACAATGTAGGGAATCCATACGGGATATGTTCGTTTGGGTGGGCCTTCAATAAATCCAAGTTTTCAACATGCCCCATCAAAGCCCCTGTAAAATCAGACAAAGCTCAAACCAGCAGGGGATCGGGGGCCGTATTCAACGGCCCAAGCCCTGCCAAGGTCACAAAGATCTATTCAATCAGGAAAGGCCAGCTTTCACCATGAGTCCGGGACCTGGACACAGGGTTCCAGGATCAGTGTTAGGAGGTTAAAACATGCAGCGGATCTGCCGTATCTTGCGTGGTTTTGTGTGTGATTGGTTGCTAGTTTCTTTTCTTCAGCGGTTTCTACCATTGTTGCTGCAAGGAATGACGTTCTAAGATGTTCCGTTTGAAATGGCATGAGTCATGATACGTGGCCAATTTAATGTTGAGGCTCCATTTTGGATTCGAGGTGTTGATAAGGGTCGTAAATCATGGTAGACTATCCCACCTTGTTAAAGGGTAGTTTCACTAGTGTACTCGTTACTTTTTTATGTTGAAATATAATGAAATATATTATAGTAGCCCCCAAATAGATAGAACATGATAGAAAAATCATGTATCAGTACTTTAGTGGGATTTTACTGTTCTTTTTGGGTGTCGCTATATGTCATACCCAGCCCCGGCCAGTTTTTTGTTGAGGCTACAACGGGTCAAAGGACACCTGGAGACTGGTGCAAGAGCGGTGAGGGGGCCAAGTGTTTGGGATTGGTGACTGGACCTAAGACCCACGAACAGAAGATGATCCAGAAGATGCATGAGGGCAGTCCGGTTGCACATCTTGCTATGTACGGTATGTAGGAAGATTAGGAAAACAAAGTATAATTATTATATAATATATACTGGATATGTGTAGGTTTATTTGATATATCAAGGGTTTACACCGTACCAACAAACCTGATCTCAATACATTGATGATGCACCTGATCAATGTATTAGCACCTGTGTAGCCTGCCTATATCCCTGTACTCATTAGTCTCACATGGCTACGCACATTATTTGAATAGTAACCTGCAAACGATAGAACAGTAGATTTGCAGTAAAATAGTGGCAAGTGATAAGATTGACAAGTTACTTGTCTATTTCGTCGGAGGCTGCAAGGCATATTATAATTCTGAGACAGGCATATCATCATATCCCTACAATGCGGGGCTCCCAAGATAGCTAAGCTTGTTTATAACTACAATAACTAGGGTTTATTAGGTAGGTATAACCATAGTTAGATCGGGTTATACACCAACAAAAACAACGTAGCAGGGGGCCCCACTCGTTGTGTGGCCATTGGCCAGCTCCGATTCGATAAGGTGCTCCGCCTGTCAGTACTTGTCTCCGTCGCGGTCTTGTGCTGCACATGGCAAGCAGCAGGCAGCAACAATCGCTGCGTTGACCAACTGCCTTTTGGGGAAACTAAAGGAAAAAACTTCCTCCAAGTAGATAGAAAATATAGAAACAAATGTTCATGCTCTACTTCGCAATTCTACATGGCTTTTCGTTTTTCTGTTTGCTTTGGCCCTCCGGCATCCTCCGGCGCTGTTCCTTGCCAGATGGCTGTCATCAAACACAAGCAGCACGTCGTGGGGGAAGGCATCTCCAATATCATGGAGGTGCCACTGGGAACGATTGATGAACGCTGTGTTGTTTTGCAAAAACTGGGAATGACTACTATATAAATGATCAACACAATGAACACAATGATCAACAAGGAATCTGACATCTTGAGAATAATCAATGAACATGATGTAGCATGATCACGGCTTCCTTTTGCAAGTGGAACGTTCTCATAGATGTTCCATATTGTTGCATGGTTTTTCTCAGGAACTGCGGAGCATTGCACCGCAGGTGATCATCCCTGGCCTCTACCAAGATGACACCTGCGTGCCCTTGGCTTTTAAAGGGCCCTGGGCTCCCCTGGTGCCCTGATCCCGTGGCCAAATCCAACAGGGAATAGATTCTGGAAGGTGGTCCAAAGGATGATGTTCAAAGTATGCCTACTGCGTGCCTCCCTGTTGATCGAAGAGGGTGCATCAAAGCATCTCATTCTTCACACTTTCCAGTGGTTTGCTAATTTTTTGTATGTTTTGTTTGTGAAACCCGAATACCCCATGTATTGGGTTGGTTTCTCACCATGGGCATAACAGACCTTGACACGCTGCCCGTTGCCTTCGCCAAGGTGGTTTGGTGTCCCATGCTAGGGATGGGTGATTTGGCCGATGCTGGGGCGCCCGGATTTTTTTTCGCTGAATGAAGCGTGGCTGGCTGGGAAATCCCTGAACTAAATGGAGGTTTTAACTGTAAAATCATAGGTAAATTCTGGCGAAACATGGACAAATCCACTATAATGAAGGTTTATAGCGGCGAAAATCATCGAACTAAATGTGGAATTTCCAACAAGCCATGTTTGATTACCGCAGGGTACATGTGATGTAGCTAAAATATATAGTTCACTAGAATCCGGAGATCAGCAAAAACATCAGTGACATCAATTGGACTGCTTGTTGATGTTGAATACCTTGGTGTGATTCCAGATCCGTTTTTGGCCTTCAAGCATGTCTTGTCGCTTTTGCCAATGTTTTTTTTGTTGGCTGATCTTAGTTTGCTTGACTCAGTGTTTGCCCTGTTCCTGTGAACACCTTCCATGAAAAGTGTCAGTTATGGGTTGAACCCCCAATCACTGGCTACAGTTTCTAAACACGTTTTAGAACATTTTTGTTTCAAACGTGGTAAACCTCCAAAGCCCACCTAGGACGTCAACATGCGCCAACCTCCCTGCTCCTGCTCAGGCAGAAGCTGGCAACGGCGAGAGCCAAACGCTCATTACGCGGAAGCCAGTCTGGAACGAGCAGGTGGGCTGGAGATGACCAATGGCATTGGGTTACGGGCGGACTAGGGCATGAAGGGGCCTCAGTTGGGGATAAATATGAAAAAACGGGCTCCCGGTTGGAGGGTCAAGTTTTTTTAAGGAACGACTGGTTTCAAGACGAAACGTATACAGTGCATACAGTATAATAAGTGACGTGTTGGGGACATTTGGAGAAAGCTGTGGTCCAGAAATGGATAGTAAAATGGTGCCTTTGAAGTTTTTGTGTTAGCCTGCTATGGCCGATAGCTTTATGGTCGCATAGAAATCATATCCACGCCAGCTCTATCTTCCTACATATGTGCGGACGCATGTGATCCTACTGCGTTGCTAGCTTGGCAATAAGCCAGCCTTGGTATTTTTCTAACTGGTACTTGTCAATGTTTGTATATTCAGGCTGCTTCACCAGCAGTTGGATTCAATTATTTGTGGGTACCGCTCAGGCACTAGGGATGCACGTGGCCATACGGGTGACCAATCACCATGGCCCATCAACTTGCACGATGATTTGCAAATGACTAGCACTCTTTGGATGTCATTAGAAGTGCAGGTACTTCCAGTGTCTCAAGAAAATCTTGAGTCGTATTCCAGATGAACCTATGAATAAACACCCAAAAAAGACTAGAAACAACTATTTTCCATTATTTAATGAAGACCCAGAAAGATGGAAAAGCTATTTGCAATTATTTTAGCAAGAGTTTACTGTTCTATGTGTTTTGGATGCAGCACGTTTGATGATCATACATTCCTCCGTGGCGGATTGAGAAACTGCAGGTCCAATCCTTGGTCTTGGATTTCAAAGGCAGTTGCTTGGCGGTTGAGCAATGGAGGGATGCCACAAACCTCCAATCTTGGAGGGTTTTACCTATGAACAATTGTGATTGTCCATAGTTAATGTGGGAAACCCAATAATAAGCCTTCGATCTTTGAGTCATATTGGTTTCCGCTTAAAAAATCAGGAAACCCGGAAACCCCTATATTTGATGGTGGAAACCGTGGTTTACAGTAGATTTCCCCTTCAACCAATCCAGTGATTGAGGGTTTATAGGATCAATTTCTGATGAAAATGGGGATAGTTATTGTTCATCATTGGGTGTGCCACATTCATCGGGGATGACTTAACCAAACATCAATTGGATTTAGCCAACCAGAATGGGATTTGCCTGGTTCTTTCTTGAAACGGGGTACACAGTGTCACCAAAAGAGTGAGTAGGAAGGTGTGAGAATAACAGGCCCAGCCATCAACTTTGGTGGTGTCCTATCTTCAAACAACTCATCTCTCATATTATTTGATTCTGCCCCGGTAAGCACGGAGCCAGTTTATGTATATATAACAACTAAATCTCATCCCCCTTCAGAAGAACTCATGAACACTCCTGCATATGGAACACCAAAAGGAGCAGATCCAACACTTTCGGCTGCTATCACCACCTTCCGCCCATGGCTATGGCCGAGGAAATATTGTGTCATCAGTACGGGGCCTTGATGAGCTTCGGCGAGGCAATCAATGCCAATGAGATCTGGCGACGACATTGTTTTTCCCATGTTTTTGGGGGATTCCAATCCCATCAGCATCATAGTATGCCAATCACTACCACGAAGGATATGGGGTCCCTGAGAAGTTGGTCCAGAAGCCGATGTGTGGACCCACGCGTTGCCCATTCTCATCCAGGACATGGACTAGGAACGGATTGGATTCGGATGTGGTATATTGTGGTATGGCTGGTAGGACCTGGTACGTTCATCAGGAGATTGTCTTTGATCTGTACAACTTGCCATTTCCCAGCCTGCAGTTCGTGGAACTTATTGCTGGCTCAGAGGGCCAACGAGTGAAATGGGAAGATATGAGAGGCCCAGGGAACACAAAGGAAGTGAGCGGAGTCTCATTGCCAGGAAAACCTAAAAGTACCTATTTTTTTGGGTATGACCCCCTTAATCCTTAATCAAATTCAAGAAGAGACCTCGGTAGACATCTAGATGCAGCAGACTCCTGGCATTCTACACTTCTGACTTGTATGAATTGTATACTCTATTTCTGGATGCTGGTTTCATCCCTTTCTGGTCACCCAGTGGTAAGACACCCAGTGACTTTCCCATCTTTCCATTCGCGACTTTGCCACTGATGGCCTCGTTTGAGGAGAGCCTTTGGCAGAAGTGATGGTGCCAAGCATGTATCAATAGAGGCCTCCATTGTTTGTCCATGGATGGTACATAAACAAAATGAAATACCCTCCCGGAATCAAACGTGGCAATCTGAAACCCCCTAGAAATGGATGTTTTAATGGAAAAATTATCTATGAATTAAATTAAATAAACAATATATAATATACATGCATAAATGGTATAGATGATGGAGTTTCTGTATTTGTTTTCGTCTCTCCCTCTCTCACCCTCTCTCCCTCCCACTTTTCTGTAAACATGTGCAGAAATGTCTTGGATGCAAACATTATGAGCGATGGGTATGCATACACATATGCAATTATATATATGTACATATATATTTATATATGTAGGTATGCATATATATATATGTGTGTGTGTGCGTGGGTATACAGAGTTGTATATACATAATATATATATATATATATTTATATGGTCTCGTGTTCCGTGTTCCTACCCCCCAATGGTATGGGTCTCCAGGTAGCACCCCCTTCCCAGCACCCCCTTCCCTTCTATTTGCAAGCTATTGGCAGCGTTTCTGAGGTCCAGCCTTGTATTTGCTAGGTCTTTGCAGCATTTCTGACTACCAGCCTCGCATTTACTAGGTACATGCTACCTTTTAGACGACCTACGTAGCACACATACTCCCTCAAAGTACCTACGTGCTACCTATAGTCATATATAGTCATATATACATGTGCTATGTATCTACTTCCTACTTACTACCTGTGTACTCTCACAACACTACATGTGTTTAACATATACCGTACCTACCATACATTCCAATGATACCATACATACCATACATACCATACATACCATACATACCATACATACCATACATATCATTACCATACATATCATACATACCATACATACCATACATACCATACATACCATACAAACTTTGACCATACATGCCATACCTATTTTACCTATCATACATACCACACATACCATACATACCATACATATGAAACATAATGACCACACCTACCATATACACAATACCAAACATACATGCCATACATACCATACCTACCTTACATAGCAAACATTCCATTCCCATCATAGCAACCATACATACGGTCATATCAAACATACCATGCCCAACAGACTTACATACCAGACCATACCTACCATCCATACAATACCAACCATTCATGCCATACATACCATACCTACCATACATACCAAATATACAATACATTCCAAACACACAGCCCACCACACCACAGGGGGGAGGGGGACAGTACCACACTCCCACCAAGTACCACACCTCAACCACACCACAGGGGGGGGAGGGGGGACAGTACTATGGTTGACCCATGACCATGGCCGGGGGAGGGACGGGGGTTGGAACGCTGGACCATATATAGGTAGGTGTATATAGTATATATATATAGGTAGGTCCTATACATACATATGTAGGTATATATATATAGGTAGGTATATATACATATAGGTATTCATTTTTAGGTGTGTATATATATATAGTCTTTTACATACAGGTATTAAGATATAGGTGTATTATATATATAGGTATAAAGATTGGTTTATATATATACATATAGTTGTTTATATATATAGAGGATTTTTGATATGTACATTTAAGTAAAAAGATTGGTGTATATATATATTAGGTAAATTTGTATATATATATATATATATTTAGACAAACTTAGATAGATAAATAGACAGTTCGCCAGCTAGATAGCTAGATAGCTGGATAGATAGCTAGATAGATAGATAGATAGACAGATACATGGATAGCTAGATAGATAGGTAGATAGATAGATAGATACGTTACATAGATAGATAGATAGATAGAAAGGTAGATAAATAGATAGATGGATGGATAGATAGATAGATAGAAAGGTAGATAGAAAGGTAGATAAATAGATAGATAGCTAGATAGAAAAGGAGATAGATAGATAGCTAGATAGAAAGGTAGATAAATAGATAGATGGATGGATAGATAGATAGATAGAAAGGTAGATAGAAAGGTAGATAAATAGATAGATAGCTAGATAGAAAGGTAGATAAATAGATAGATGGATAGATAGCTAGATAGCTAGATAGCTAGATAGATAGCTAGATAGATACATACATACACTAATTTTTGGTAGGTGCATAGCTACGGCCAAGGAAGCTGGAAGCCTTGCGGAAGATCCGTGAGCGACAGCTTGCTAAGAAGGCACCAGGGAGGGCATGGTGGCAGCCTATGGCATGGGCTCTTCCTCTGGAAGAATCAAATTTCTGGCCGAAATCAAGCTGGATTCGGAATTGTGGGAGAAATGTATACTTAAAGTATAGAAATATTATGAAATATGATGATGTTGCATGGAAGCCGGTTTCACATGGATTGGGACGATGTTAACTTTCCCGTTTTATCGGTGGATCCCATGGAACGCAGGCTGAGACCGCTGCTCCGGTGGCTGAAACGAAAGCAACGTTTCTTCGCTGCAGGGCCGGGCCCCAGGAATCGGGGCTGTTTTGAAATGGTGGAATGGCGGGAGCTCAGCAGCTCAACGACGAAGATCGCTTGGAAGAGGATCGTGAAGCATTGTTTATGGCAAACGTTATTTTTCGGAAAAACAACATCTGATTGGACATGACATCACTGATTGAGAGTTCCATCCTCGTTGGGGATGCCCTTTCAACCCAGTTGTGTTTCTTTTATGGCGGATCTGTAGGCCGCAAGATGAGGAAGGCTCGATGGGTTCGATGCCTGGGTTGTGAATGATGTCACTGAATGATCGTTGGGACGGTTAGGATTGGGGTTTCCATCCTCAAATGTCCGAACTTGTCAGGCTTCTGACTTGACTTGTTACGTATTCTATCCATAAGTACACAGAAGTGAACCTATCATTGTGCTAAGCCAATTTGTAAGCTCACATACCTGGCATTGCCAACTCTGCATCAAGGGCCCCCGTTGTTGCCGCTTGAGTTGTTGCTTAAACAGCGACCAGGTGGGGTCGCTGTGGACGTGGATGCATTGTTTTGCACGGCACATTGCTATGAACGTGGCATCCACGGATGCAGCACGAATCTGCCAACAGCCTTGCACTTGTGCCTTGGAGCAGATGGATTTTCCTCCAAGAAGATCATCCGCACTGCCGGTGGTTCCATCGAACTTGGTGGTTGCGTAGCTGACCACAAGAGGGGGGCTAGATTGGCCGATCACTTCCCTGATCTTTATCAAGTTTATCAAACAAATCTGTTACTAAATGATGCTCAATATGAATTAAGCCAATACTAAACCATGGTAAAGGGGGCTGGGACTAATCTTAAACTGAACTAATGTGACTTGACGCGACTTCAGACCCTGAAATTTGTCACTAATGGACTAATGGATACTAATGGTATATCTTGACTCTTAAGTCATCTTGAATTCAACTTGTCTATCACCAATCATTTTCCCGGTTAAACTTGCAATTTTGCCTCCCCCCAAGAAAGCATCGTGTCAACGTTACGTGATCTGATTCAGGTATCGGCTCGCTGCAGAGCAGGGGCACGCAGTGTCTCAATGGCGTATGGGCGAGTTGCTCGAGTCCCCCGGCGTAGATGTTGAGTCATGGCTGTGGGTCAAAATCTTGGGAAATTTCATGGTACATGGATGGTAAATGGAGGTTCATTCACCAAAAATGTGGCCTAATAGGCTTTGATTATCTGAAAATAGTACTTCTGTTCCATGGGGTAGAAATTGCAGCTCCAACGCCTAGGGGTTTTCAGGAGACGGTTCTGTGCAGATGAAATTCAGGAAGTCCGACAAAAATCCTTCCCAGCAGGTCCCATACTGAGCAAAAGCAGCCATTTTCTCAATGTGAAGGAATTCTCCCAGCCAATGTCTTGAAACATTTGTTTGTCAGTTCTATACTTTTGTAATTCAACATAGCAATGCGGAATAGCAATAAAGAATATTTATTGATGCTCAATTGAAATAAAATTGGAAACTTATTTGCAGATTACAGATGGGAGATTCTTCATTCCACTGGGGTCGCGTCCCCTTTGACCCAGCGCAGGTCAGGGTTGTGCGGCCAAATGGAGCCAGATTTTCGAGAAGCTCGGAAATGGTATACGCTGGCAGCTGAAAGTGGAAACCCTCAAGCACAAAATGCAACCTGGTCTGAAGTGGGCGCGCGCAGCATGCGCAGCATGCGCAGCCTGCTCCCCAAGTTCCATGTCTAGGCAGTATAGGCTAGTAAGGTGGTGTTTCACAACCAGCCAGTGAATTAGTGAAACCTACAAGTAGTGGCAGCGACAAAACATGACGAGGGAAGGATGATTCCTTACTTTCCGGTGCTCCGCTACTTCTTTTGCTCTTCCCATGGGCGGAAGATTGCCCAGTTTAGCTGCTGCAGTTTTCTATTGGGTGTCAGGTGACAAACTCTCTCGAGTTTCCCAAACGTTTACAATGATGCTTTGTGTTTGCTTTGTGGCTTCCTGGATGTTCTTCTACTATCCCACCATTTGTCTGTTGTGCTGGTTTGTCAATATGTGTTTTATATATGTGTCCTATTTTCCGCATGTGCAACCAGTAGGGAAACGGCCAAGAGCCATGATTGTAACTCCCATTTGAAAATCCAGCGTTCTTTTGGGTGGAAAATAATGATAAACCACTCACCAGATGCGAGCAAACCCAGTCGTGGAACTTCTCAACCAGTTATGACCACTGACATGCATCTCTAAGCCTCGTTCTCCCAATGCTTGGGCCCCGTTCCTAGTCATAGACGGGCCATGGATGCTATTTAGACATAGACATAGGTTATCTACTAATTACACCAATAGGTGTGAAGTACTTCGAAGCACTTCACTTGTAACTGGGGAGCAGGGACCATCATTGTTCCCTTCCAGTCCCAATCACAAAAAAAAACTTGACGAGTCCCAAACGTGCTTCAAATTCCGAAATGTGTGATGGTTTCTAAGTTATTTCTTGCTAATTTCTCCTAAATTTAATTTTTTTAGTGGGAAAATCTAACCTTTAATGGTCAAATCCCCTAGTCTTGATGATTTGATTCTCATTTTCCCATATGTTCCCTTCGTTTTTGCTGGATTCCCCTGCATTTCCCTTGGTTTTCACTGGGCTTTTCCCAGGCCTTGGCTCTGATGCTGGAGGAAGGAAAGCAGGGCGTGCCCCAAGACACCGACACTGCGCAGCGCTGGCATCTGGCCGCGGCGGAACAGGGCAACGCCTTGCCACTTGGCGGCCAAGAATGGTGGGTTTAATGGGATGTCATGGTGATTTAGTGGGATTTCATGGTGATTTAATTGGGTTTCACTGTGGTTTAGTGGGGTTTAATCGTGATTTAAGGGGATTTCATAGGGGGTTAATCAACAAAAAACAGGGATGTTAGTGGATATACCCTCTGGTAAACTGACATGGCTATGGAAAATAACCATGTTTAGCAGGTAAATGAACGTAAATTCACTATCAATGGGCCATGTTCAATAGCTATGTTCAATTACCAGAGGGTAAACCGGCGACAATGGTGACAGTATGAGATATAACTCGGATATACGGAGTATAGCCTGATAGAATGAGATTTACTGGGGAACACTCCTGGTGAAAAGCAAACCATAATCTCAGAACACGGTACTTATTAATGTGTTCAACAAATCCCGTTGAAACCATGGGAAAAAGGATTTGACCAATTTTTCTTTAGGTTGTGGATTTCCCATGAAAACGATACAGTATATAAAGTATGGTAAGAATGTCTTTAAAGTTTGAACAGTTTGGCTGTGAAGGTGGGAAAAGGGCAGAACATGCCAAGCATCTTCCAATTCATCCATAAAATATAGGATAAAACTGGGATACATTTCCAAAACATGGTATTGGGTTTGTCCAATAATGGCTTGGATACCCGGATGCCCAAAATTATACTGTTAACTCCATGACAATAAACATTGGCAGCATTGGCATTTGGGATGCCGAAAAACTCTCAGCCAGACCAAAAAGAGTCACGTCTTTTCATGGGGGAATCAATTGGCTTTATTCCATGGCAGTTGTTTAATCTGCCAACATTAGACTGGTTGGTGGTTTGGAACATTTTTTATGTTCCATAATATATGGGATAGGCCTTCTCATTGACTAGTATTTTTCAAGATGGTTAAAAATTAAAACCACCAACCAGTAGACCAGCGCAAAGTTTTTCATGGGAGGCTTTCGGTCAGGGGACATTAGGATTACCAGACGGATCGTTCTCTTGTCCATACGGGCCCCCCAAATTCATGCCTGAAATATACAATGAGACACACTTGGTGGGTTGAACCCCAGTTATAAATGGTAGAAGTAGGGTTAATCCACTTATAACTGGGGTGGGATGAGCCACCAAGCATGATACACGATTCAAGTATCAAACCCTCTGATTCTTCAACCGGACCATCGCAAAAAAATGCAGGCCTTGGGGTTGCCATTTTGTGCACATGCAGGCAAATAGTAGGTTGTGGTCTTGTAAATCGAGTGGGCATGGTGAATTCATGGAGTATCTTGGCCCTTTTTCGTGTCTCAGGTCCCAGTTCTGTAGTGCCTCTTTACTGTCAAAGATGGGACAAGATGAAGCTGCCATGATTTGGCTCCAGAAGAGCGCAGCGCAGGCCCGGGGATGAAATGATATGAAATGTGGGATGTGAAGCGACAGGATTCCGAAACTCTGCAGGAGCCAGGGTGACCCCACAAAATAAATGACCATTTCTAATGGGAAAAAATGACCCCAAACAATGAAACAGACCATGGTTGCCATGGTCTATGAATCTGGGGTTGACATTGTCGCCCGCTCAAGCCACAGATGACCTGAAGATGGGACTAGGTGCTTTGGACTTGACCCCTCTCAAGGGAAGGGCAGAGAAAGCGCCCCCTTCGAAATGATTTCCTGAAACCAAAGAAGTGGAAATTGGAAAATGATCAGAATTAATTGAATTAATGATATAGTTATTATTCCATTGGGCCGGGTTAGAGCAGGTTTCTTTTTTTAAGTGGCGGTTTTCAACCAATCCCATCCTCCTGAGATTGGGGCGCATGAATGGTGGCGATTGGTTGCATTTGATGTTGCATTGCCTTTATTAAGGACCGTTTCAGAATGATTAGGCCACCTCAAACCATGTAAAATCACCAGTCTAATCCCCCTTTCAGCATGACTAACATGAAAACTACTATTTTTGATGCTTAACCATGTTTAACCCGCTATTCCATCGGTGGATGCTGGGGATGAGGTTACCAGACAGGGACACAGCCCCAGGGGTTTGGACCGGCTGAGCGTGTGGTGGCCGACATGAGCGAGCCAGCGCCTACGGCAGATTCTGCGGAGGAATTTGCTGGTTCTTTGGTATCAAAATCATTCGGATGGGTTTCAAGTGAGGCCAAAAATTGGTTCGAAGATGGAGTAACATTCTGTATTTTTTGGAGCGGATGGATTGGCAAAGGCAAAGGCAATCTAGGTTGGATTCTTGATGGGACGGCAGTGCTCCAGTCTTCAAATGTCACATGTGAATATTTCGAATTCCAGGTGTTCTGGGATCCCTTGCCGTTGCCGTGTTGAATTTATACGGCGCATCCCTGCCTTACAGGGGAGACATTCCATTAAACTAGAACGTTGCACCTGTATCGCAGATCATCTATCCATTTGGGAACGTGATGGGAGAAACCCAGCTTATAGGTACTCTGATGCACTGAGATTCCAGTCGCCAAGAAATTCAAGTCTTCTTCTCCCCTTGAAGGGGCACAAATGATTGCAAACATCTCACACATGGAACTCCAGCCAATTAGCATGGACAACATAGGTATGGAAATTCAATGGATATCCATGGGTTTCCCTAGGAGTGTGACTTACCCCCTGGTAATTTGATATAGCTATTGAAAATGGCCATTTCGTTCGTTGATTTACCGAACTTAAAGATTTTTTGATTTTCCAAAGCCGGCTGTTAGTTTATCACAGGGTTTTTGTCCACTAACATCCCTGTTTTTTTGTTGATTAAGCCTCTATAATCACCATTAAATACCATTAAACCATATGAAACCATCATTAAATCACCATTAAACCACCATTACATCCCACTAAATCACCATGAAATCCCATTAAATCACCATAGATTTAGTGCCATGTTAGGTTTTCCCTGGAATTTCTCGCCCCAGATGACGCGCAAAATGACCTCGTAAGCGTCGCCACGCGGCTGGCGCGGCAACTGAAGAATCTGGAAGAGACTTGGCTCGAAAAATCGTGAGTTCATGGCGGGTCAAAGCATGGGAAGGACAACAACATCCACGATAAAAATTGAGGCAAAAAATAGGAAAATCCTGGATGTGCTGAAGATGTTAAAAAAGAAAAAACAATGGGAAATCCATTGCGTGCGGAATCCATCGGGAAATATTGTTCATTGTGTGGTGGTTCCTTAATGTTCCTTAAGCAAATCCACCTAAATTCATGCTGAATCACCCGCCTGGCATCCATCTACCAAAGGTCTGCCAAAAGGTCTGTTGCACATGCCGGAGAGCGGCTCAGCCGATCTTCAGCCGCCAACAGAAGTACTGCAGGGGTGACCCTGGATCATTTGGCCACCTGTTGGTCCGCATCCTCTTTTGCCTAAATTTGCCCAACATGTACTTGTAAAATATTGCTCACTTCCTGCAGTGATATCATTTCATATCCTCCTCTGGTGTACCTAAAGAGTTCTGAAATTGTAATGATTATGCATATCATACTGCATCTTACTGTACAAATGTCTGTCAATGATCTAAGGAAATATAAAGATCAATATAACGAAAATTAAATGCCGGGGTCTGACGTCCAACAGTTGCCAGGTGGAGGGGACCTGACGTCATATTCTTTTTGTACCTGTCCATTGTATGTTGCTTGGGTTTTCCTATCTTACCTTATGCCCTCTCATTTTATTGGCATTTTGTCCTTCCCTGCATTGTATTTTATTAGAGGTTCCACCCCACCTGCACCAGACGGTGCTATTTCATGATATTTAAGGAATTTAAGGTCAGTTCCCGAAACCATGAGATGCATCTACAAAAGAAGTGGATAAAGATGGCATGTTTTCCCCAAGTCTTTCCCAGTGCTATGGATGGGCTGAGGACTTGGAAGCAGACCAGCTGCTGGAGGAGCTGTTGCAGTCCTGTCCTCCCGCCTCCCTGGACCCAGGAGCTATGACAGCTATGACTGCTGAAGGGCTTCCATCATCGGCTTGGTGGGGATTTTCATCATGATATATTTATATATATATGATATATATTAATAAATAAGTAATCTGGTTGGTGGTTTGGAACATTTTTTTTCTTCTCCATATATTGGGAATAATCATCCCAACTGACTTTCATATTTTTCAGAGGGGTTGAAATCACCATGATATAATGATCTGGGCAAATTACTGCATAACGACCTCACTGTTCTCCCGAAGCCTAGAATCATGGTTAATAAGGGGAATCATCCCAAAATGGCCCAACATTTCAGGTTAGTGAATTATAAGAATTTGCCCAGAATGATGCCTACCACATTTTTGATCCTTGGGTGAGATTAAAAATGAAACATATCGCAGTAGTTTGTCGCTGTTTGTTGATTTAAACTCTGTCAAGAAATTAATGGGCCCATGAGTTCTTGGGTTTGCCGACCTGGGCACCATTCCTCAACATCACGGGGCCCATCTTGGAGTAAGTAGGGGATCAACAAGAAGATTCTCTTCATGGGCATGGGGTTCGAAAGATACCCATATCTCGGCCCAATTAGAGCTGGATGAAACTCACTTCCCTTGATTAACCATCACAAACCCAGCTTTGCTGTCGAAGTTTGCGCAGGAGCTCTGGGTGAAATCGAGCTTTCAGAGGTCACTTGCCGCAGTGGATCAGCTGACTCACTTGGCTTAGGAACTACTGCAATTGTAGGGACCTCCTCTACTTCGCAGCTAGCGTGGTTTCTTAAAGTTCTTTGGAGGTGTCCTAAAATATCCTAAAATAAAGGTACCCCCAAAATCCCCAAAGCATCCATTTTACTGGGATTGTCCATGAAATAAGCCATCCAGCGAGCTTGGGGTACCCCCTTTTTATGAACCCCCCCATGGGATGATCCAGTGCAGCACCAGAAATCGTCAAAGGCCGAGGATGAGGACTGAGGCAAGCCGTGGTCGAGGGGCGCCCCGAGCGCCTTTCCGGTCCACCGAAGACATCTCAGTTTGCAGAAGTTTGCACAGATTCAGTTGAGTAGCGTTTTTTTTCTGGATGCAGAAAAGTAGATAAATGGGAACTCCACGAGGCATATTATGCCAGAGGCGTAGGCTCCCATGCAGACGGCGTAGGTTGCGTTTGCATCGGCGTAGGCTTGTTTTAGCCTGCACCGCGTAGGCTTTGTGTAGACTGTAGACGCTCGCTGGCAACAGTTAGAACTCATTGATTTTGCCTTTGCCAGTTGGATACTTGTTGCTTGTGTTTCCAAAGCCTCATTCCATAATTGAAAACAAAAAAAATCGCCGTAGGCAAAGCCTACACCGCGTAGGCTCGCGTAGGCACCCCTAAAAATCATACCCCCGCGTAGGCTACCTCATGCAATGGCGTAGGCTCGGCGCAGACAATTGTGTAGGCTATATGTTACTGGTCATCGAAAGGCAAGGATAGAAAAACACTACTCAGTTGAAGCATGTTGGAATATAATGGAATATCTTGGTATAAAACCTTCATCCATCAACCTCAGAGGGCTCAAAGAATTGTGGATCGTCAAATAATGATTTAATCTGATTTGATATTGATCATGTCATGTCGAAATTATTTGAACAATGTTTTGATATATTTTGGTCAGCTGCGAAATGTTCATCAATATCCTGGGATGGCATCGGGTCCCAAGTCGAAATTCGCCAGAAACCATGGAGATGTTTCACTGCCATGGCACCGCTATGTGTAAAGCATGGCAGGGTTCTCTCTTGGGGCCAAAAATCTGAACGTTGGAACAGGCACTTGGGGCGAGATGGAACCAACAATTGCCAAAACAAATCGCTGGGATTTTGTCAAATACTCTTAGCCACTTAAGAATTATATCTATATCTAGTTATCATGGAGTGATTGTTTTGAAGTTTTGCCTTCCGGTCACCCTGCATTTCACCATCCTACTGGTGAAGCATTGCAATGTGCACATTGATTGGGTGGGAAGCGCTGGAAAATAACCTTGGGATGACCCTGCTAGCGACCGAGTTTTTGGAGGGAAACTCCTCCGACGGATTGTGCATGGATAAGAGAAAGATCATGGAAGGTACTTACCTGCGGCTACATATTTCATGGCAGATGACCCGGGACAGTTCAAGGACTTTCTGATGTTTGTGATGTTCAAATCTTTCTCGTTGAAAATTAGGTTGAATGTCAGAATTCAAGCTCCGTGGTGTTTCCTTCTCAAGTGAGTTTTTCCTGGGTATTTGTAGGATGTAATATGGTGTAACCGTTCCAATTCGCTTGTTGCGGGATGTTGAAGGAAAATGATATGAAAGCCATCAATCCTAAACGCCAGACGGCCCCACCTAGGCCAAGAATTTTCAGCTCGCATTGCGGCAAAAGCCGCAGCATGTGATTTGCCAGCAGCTTGCCAGAAATCAGCCGCAGGTGTTCTGCTTTGGGAAGATGATTTGGGCCGATCAGCAAAGAGCTTTGCTAATAATATGTGTTTGTTGCATTGGCTTCAGATCGGGGAAGATAGGATTTCCTGGTGCCCAGGTGGGTGCTTTGATTGTTATTTTCAACTGCAAATTGTACTCATGTTTTCAAATTTGACAAATATGTACAGCAATATGAGGAGAAACATGGCGAGAGAACCAACCCGATCAAGCTCTCATATAGTTTCAACTTGTGCCAAGATATGACAGCAGTGGATGTTCTGTCCTTTGTCCGGGGTCCCATGTCATGGGCCGGTGTCAGCAGATGCTTTGGGATTTCCAAAACATATTCAACATCCATTCAAAAAGACAACGCATAAACAGGTTGGTGTATCTACAAGTTGTTGATATCGATAGAGCTGCATATATATATATATACATAACTTTAAATATAAATAAATAAATGAATATATATATATATTTACACCCTCTGGTAATTTAACATAGCTATTGAAAATTGCCCATTTATAGTTGATTTACCTATTTAAGATGGTGATTTTCCATAGCTATATTAGTTTACCAGATGGTGTATATATATATTGTTTAATATTATATTACACCTATATATACTTACCTATGTGTAGTTGAACTTGTACACACCTGCATGATGTGCAAGTAAGCGCTGACTTGGTAGGCATCCTTCCATCCTGCCGACCGTAGAACAAGACAATCTCTCTCAATATGCACACACACATACATACATAATGTTACTGTTTTATAATTACATACATATATATATATATGTGTGTGTATTTGCTATTAGTCACACCTTCGGTAAGACCAGATTTAGTCTGGGAGTCTGAGAACTGAGACCCTATCAAGACGGTCTTGAACATGGCCGGGCATGCTTCATTGATGACACACACTTAGAGCATTGAACGACTCCATGGTCCACGCCTAAGGTATGGAAAACTCAGCCCGACAAACTTCGGGCTCGACTTCAGATATCCATTGAGCCCCTGCTCTCAGTGGATCTCCGTCCTGTTCTGATCCAGTGATGGTTCTCAGGCTCTCAGGCCAATAAATTCGCTCGCTAATTTTCGATCCAGTGATCATTGTAAGAAACTACCCCAAACACCAGGAGTATACCAGGAGTCTTTACATGATTTACGTGCAAGTGGCTATGTTCTTTTTTGTTTGTGCAAAGTTCACTCACGGAATTGGATGGTGGGACATTTTACAGGAAACATCTTTATTTGGTGGTAAATAATCATGGTTTCCGGTTACGATTTTCCTATAAACCATATCAAACTAATTGATTGAATGTTAGTGGATATTCCATTAAACCTCATGATGTTTCATTATATCCATTTATATCCCCATGATATCCACATGATATTCCCCTTCTATCCGGTTTGGACATGGCTTTGTCGACATATCTGATTGTTTATACGCCCGTCTACCCTCTGCTAAAGTTACATAACTATGGAAAATCACCAATTTGAATAGGTAAATCAACTATAAATGGCAATTTTCAATAGCTATGTTTGTTTACCAGAGGGTATCTTTTCCCACTTGGATTCTAAGACTGTCTTGAGCGCAACGTCGCAACTGAAGGTGTCATCCAAGCCTTTGGCGCTGCAGTGTCCACCATTTTTTGGCACCTTGCTGATATGGGCTGAGTTCGGAAGTGCTTCCTTTTTCTGGTTATAGGTGCTTATAGTATGCCCCCCCAGCAACAGAATCTTAGAATTTGTTACTTTTAGAAATTTCCATCGTTACCAGGTTTACTGTAGGAGTTGCGGCAAATGGCTCGCCGCGGAAGCACAATCCTGTATGGGCCGTGTAGGTCAAATATCCAAGACATACCCTCATATCGAAACAGTTGGATGCAAACAATGAGATCAAGATCCGTGGGCTTGGGGATGAGGCTTGCCAGATTGATAAGGTCATGATTTGAGGCCGTAGAAAATGGGAGATTCCACACAAGCACAAACCCATTACAGCCACAACCTTGCATGCCTTGAACAAGGACCTGATGCAAGGAACTATAGTTTAGACTCTAGCAACGATGTATCTTAAAATTAATTTTATATGATAAATCAAGGCATTAACCCATGAGATATATATTTATGAATATATAATGTCATTGTTGTCCTTGTTTTTTGTTCTATTTATTCCATATTATTGATGGTAAAATTGTGATCTATAATGACAAAATAATCTAATATATATATATATACATATAATATTTTTAAAAATGATTAAATATTTTCAATTTAATTAAATACATGTTTTATTATAATATAATGATGTTATTAATATATAATTGAAATTAGTTTATTTATATTAAATTTAATATTACACTAATTGACACATATTTTCAATTTTCTCAAAAATATTGTTTGTATTAATTATATCATATATATATAGAGTATTATAGACTTATATCAATTTTATATAATTGTATTTTGATATTATTTTATAACAGGTTTTTGATCTAATATGATTGAAATATTTCTTTTTTCTTAATTGATATATAAATAAATTGTTGGGATATATTTGGGAAATTTCGACGATCGATAATATTTTTTATTATATAAAAACAAGATGAAGCCCACGAACCCGAATGCTCACACGTATGTTAATGGTACAGATGTCGAAACACATGGACATGCAGTCACGCAGAACACTTTTCTGAAACAGTTTATTTGAACAGTCTTGTACATTTTTCCCCTAATACCATACCAGTGCACCGTAGACTGTGGAATATGGAAGAAGGTGGCGTGCTAAGTGTGGAGTGTAGAGTCTGGAGTGTAAAGTATGGAATGTAAAGTGTGGAGTGTAAAATGTAGAGTGTGGAGTGTAAAGTGTGGAGCGTGGAGTGTGTAAAGTGTAAAGTGTAGAGTGTAAAGAGTGCAAAGTGTGTAAAGTGTGGAGTGTAAAGTGTAGAATGTGTAGTGTAGAGTGTAAAGTGTGGAGTGTAAAGTGTGGAGTGTAAAGTGTGGAGTGTAAGTTGTAAAGTGTAGAGTGTGGAGTGTAAAGCGTGGAGTGTGGAGTGTCAAGAGTGTCAAGAGTGTCAAGAGTGTCAAGAATGTCAAGAGTGTCAAGAGTGTAAAGAGGGTCAAGAGTGTAAAGAGTGTAAAGAGTGTAAAGAGTGTAAAGAGTGTAAAGAGTGTAAAGAGTGTAAAGAGTGTAAGGAGTGTAAAGACAGTGTAAAGAGAGTGTAAAGAGAGAGTAAAGAGAGTGTAAAGAGAGTAAAGAGAGTATAAAGAGTGAGTAAAGAGAGCGTAAAGAGTGTGTAAAGAGAGTGTAAAGAGTGTGTAAAGAGAGTGTAAAGAATGTGTAAAGAGAGTGTAAAGAGTGTGTAAAGAGAGTGTAAAGAGTGTGTAAACAGAGTGTAAAGAGAGTGTAAAGAGTGTGTGAAGAGAGTGTAAAGAGTGTGTGAAGAGAGTGTAAGAAGTGTGGAGTGTGGAGTGTGGAGTGTGGAGTGTGGAGTGCGGAGTGTGGAGTGCGGAGTGCGGAGTGCGGAGTGCGGAGTGCGAAGTGCGGAGTGCGGAGTGCAGTGTGTGGAGTGCAGTGTGTGGAGTGCAGTGTGTGGAGTGCAGTGTGTGGAGTGCAGTGTGTGGAGTGCAGTGTACGGAGTGTAGTGTGTGGTATGTGGAGTGTAGTGTGTGGTATGTGGAGTGCAGTGTGTGGAATGTGGAGTGCAGTGTGTGGAGTGTAAAGTGCAGAGTCTAGAGTGCAGAGTCTGGAGTTTGGAGTGTAAAGTGTGGAGTGTAGAGTGTAAAGTGTGGAGTGTAAAGTGTGAAGTGTGGAGCGTAAAGTGTAGAATGTGGAGTG
>CAMXCT020005724.1:71877-76106 GCA_947184155.2 Cladocopium goreaui | reverse complement strand
TCCTAATTAGTACCTAGGATCGCTATTGTGGCAATTTTTTTCCAAATTATTCTGAAACTTATGTATTGTTTGGAGGGTTCGCATTTGTGGTAAAACAAAATTAGGAGAGTCCTTTTTTTTGCAAAAAAAACTGTAATTGCTAAGAGACATTTTTCTCAAAAACGCTGTAGCTCAATCAATTTTTTGCTCATCTCCCTATCTGAGCCTGTAAATGCATCTCTATCTGAGTAGGTTTGTTTGCTGGGTTCACTATTGCAGCAAGCTGTGCCAGAGCAGCCCCTGAAGAAGGGAAGTAAACCATTTCCAAAATTACCAAATTCAAATTGCAAGCCTTTCACAAAAAAACCAATCCCTTATTAAACCCTTATTAAAGAACAGCTTTCCCACAATTTTCCAAGGCCCTGGACCAGTAGAGGCCCCATTTCACTTTAGTAGGTTTGTTTGCTGGGTTCACTATTGCAGCAAGCTGTACCAGAGCAGCCCCTAAAGAAGGGAAGCAAACCATTTCCAAAATTGCCAAATTCAAACTACAAGCCTTTCCCAAAAAAACCAATCCCTTATTAAACCCTTATTAAAGAACAGCTTTCCCACAATTTTCCAAGGCCCTGGACCAGTAGAGGCCCCATTTCACTTTAATAGGTTTGTTTGCTGGGTTCACTATTGCAGCAAGCTATGCCAGAGCAGCCCCTGAAAAAGGGAAGCAAGCCATTTCCAAAATTACCAAATTCAAACTACAAGCCTTTCACAAAAAAACCAATCCCTTATTAAACCCTTATTAAAGAACAGCTTTCCCACAATTTTCCAAGGCCCTGGACCAGTAGAGGCCCCATTTCACTTTAGTAGGTTTGTTTGCTGGGTTCACTATTGCAGCAAGCTGTGCCAGAGCAGCCCCTGAAGAAGGGAAGCAAGCAATTTCCAAAATTGCCAAATTCAAACTGCAAGCCTTTCCCAAAAGAACCAATCCCTTATTAAACCCTTATTAAAGAACAGCTTTCCCACAATTTTCCAAGGCCCTGGACCAGTAGAGGCCCCATTTCACTTTAGTAGGTTTGTTTGCTGGGCTCACTATTGCAGCAAACTGTGCCAGAGCAGCCCCTGCAGAAGGGAAGCAAGCCATTTCCAAAATTGCCAAATTCAAACTGCAAGCCTTTCCCAAAAGAACCAATCCCTTATTAAACCCTTATTAAAGAACAGCTTTCCCACAATTTTCCAAGGCCCTGGACCAGTAGAGGTCCCATTTCACTTTAGTAGGTTTGTTTGCTGGGTTCACTATTGCAGCAAGCTGTGCCAGAGCAGCCCCTGAAGAAGGGAAGCAAGCCATTTCCAAAATTGCCAAATTCAAACTGCAAGCCTTTCCCAAAAGAACCAATCCCTTATTAAACCCTTATTAAAGAACAGCTTTCCCACACTTTTCCAAGGCCCTGGACCAGTAGAGGCCCCATTTCACTTTAGTAGGTTTGTTTGCTGGGTTCACTATTGCAGCAAGCTGTGCCAGAGCAGCCCCTGCAGAAGGGGAGCAAGCCATTTCCAAAATTGCCAAATTCAAACTGCAAGCCTTTCCCAAAAGAACCAATCCCTTATTAAACCCTTATTAAAGAACAGCTTTTCCACAATTTTCCAAGGCCCTGGACCAGTAGAGGCCCCATTTCACTTTAGTAGGTTTGTTTGCTGGGTTCACTATTGCAGCAAGCTGTGCCAGAGCAGCCCCTGCAGAAGGGAAGCAAGCCATTTCCAAAATTGCAAAATTCAAACTGCAAGCCTTTCCCAAAAGAACCAATCCCTTATTAAACCCTTATTAAAGAACCGCTTTTCCACAATTTTCCCGGGCCCTGGACCAGTAGAGGCCCCATTTCACTTTAGTAGGTTTGTTTGCTGGGTTCACTATTGCAGCAAGCTGTGCCAGAGCAGCCCCTGGAAGCCCCTACAAGTACTACAAGTACTACAAGTACTACAAGTACTACATGTACTACAAGTACTACAAGTACTACAAGTACTACAAATACCACAACTTCATCGGCAAAAAAAACAATAGTAATTAGATTTCAATTGTAGCCAATTGAAATCCTTACTTAATTGAGGATATGTTTTTCTTTTGGGAAGAAAATTTTTGACTTTCTACTTTAAAGAGAGTCCAGAAATAGTTTAGGGGAGGGGGGGGGGCCACACACTAATCAGGACGCAACATTATTGTCGACCTGTTTATGGATGGTTTTTCAAGTTCGAGGTTGGAGCAACGACGTGAGCAGCAGAAGCAGCTGCTCATGGAGCAAACGCTGGCGGCATTCCGGCGGCAAAGTTTGCAACAAGAGAGGAGGACGACATTGGACGACGTGGGAAAGTAACGTGGGAAAGTAACGTGGGATCCGAAGGAAAATTCCATTCACAATCCATAGATTTGACCCAACAATTTCTTCAACAAGGGGGAAGCCATGAAATTCATTCATGGTTAAGGGGAGACAATTCATGATTCATTCAATCAATACTCCATTCACAATAGGTTTGGATGAACAAAAAAAAATGTGACTTCGCCGAACTCTGTGACCGTCACGGATTTTTGGGGATCCCATGGGATCCCCAAAAAAGGGCCGCAAGTTTCAGGTGAGTTATCCATTCCCGGATACCCTCCGGTAAATAAACATAGACCCTGAAAATCACCAATTTTTAATGGAAACTAGTCTTCCAACCCCGATGACTGCCAGGGTCTATGTTTATTTACCGAAGGGTAAATGGGAATGGCTTTGCAATTTGCCCAGAGATGAATGTGAGATGAACATACAGTAATTATATACTGTGGACAAGCCATCCTGCACCAGTTGGCAGACTGGTAGATGGTTTATCCATGTTTATCCCGTTAGAATCCCGTTACTTACAGTGTTTCATAGTTGCCAGGAGTTACCAACATATGGTCATATGATTTTGGGATGAATGTGAGATTAACATAGAGTGACTAACCACAACTTGAGTTGTACAATCATATGGGTGGCAAAACGTTTGAATTGTCACAATATGGTCGATGGGATGAAAGTGTGACTATGATAGATTAACATAGATTAACCACATCCCCAATGCTCCATGCATGGAATATATACCAATATTCATATATACACCACCAAAATTGTCCAAATGTAGGCACAAATTATTTCTTATTCCATACATGGAGCATATGGGTACAGTTGGTAAATTGAATCCACCATATGGAAAGCAACTGGTTGGAATGAAAACAGAAAGTTGCATTTGAATCAACCATATGGTTGAGGTTGATGAATGGGGAACCATATTGGTAGCTTGAATTTGCGAATGTGCCAGGGTTTGACCAATTTCTTCTGAAGGGCGGAATTGGCAAATAATGCATGAATTAGGCTTGGCAAATTGGCAAATTAATTGGGCTAATTTGGCAAAATATGGAACTAAGACAGGGTTTCAGTTGTGCGGGCCAATTGGGTCGGCAAAGTTAGATGAATGTACAAAGTGGTACCACGATAGGGTTTATGGTAGAAACGGTCAAAATATCTATAGGTATATAATTGCGTTTACAAGCCAACACACACCATTGGAACGCACCACATGTTTGGAGATCTACTCTACCCAATAGGAAAAGTGGTTTCCAAACAATAGCTAGTGATGTTTTAGCGGCCCAACGACTCAGCTGGGCTTTACCACCAAATCAATGAGGCATTAACCAACACTCATTGGCCTCATTTGCATAAGACCAAAAAATGGTGCCACGGTAGAAATGACCTTATTTCATTTGTCTCAAAATTCGAAACAATTAGGGATTTCAACCAACCACCGCAGGATCATATAGAATTGTACTTATTTGCGGATTCCACATATTGTGGACATGACCCAGGACGGTTTGGTCGGATTACAATAGGTACAATTACTATATTCCACCTCACCAAAGAACAGCGACTGCGCAGGAACAGCCAGTTGGGCCACACTTTGTCCGCCGCCGCTCTGGCTTCATCGCCCAAGCCGGGAGTCCTAAGGAGAAGCGTCATGGGGAAAGCGTCGGAAAATGATCTAGTGGCATGGTCGGGAAAACCACATTACTATAAATGTTAGTTTACAGGAGGCTTGTAAGGATTTTATAATAGATCGCAAATAGTTATCACAACAGATAATTAACCGATATAATAGATGTTTTGATAGATGTTCACTAACTAATATAATTTATAATCAACAGATATTTATGTTATAATCAACTATATCCCCCATCATAATCCGTT
>CAMXCT020005724.1:59377-66877 GCA_947184155.2 Cladocopium goreaui | reverse complement strand
ATAAATCCCAGCTATTTTGATGTTCACTACAGGGGGATAGGGTTTTGACCCATCCCCATATGGGATGATGGTGTAAAAGGATAGCCTTGTACTTGATATTACTTGATCCCCACTGTCCTGAAAAACATCAAACATGGATGGCTGCGAAATCCTGCGCCACTGGCTGCGAAAGCCGGATGGGATCAACCACTTATCAACTGGTGCTTTCGCAGCCACAGTAGGGGTATTTTTCTGGGATTTAATTCGGATGATCCGGGATGATATGGGAACACAATGGGATATATAGTAATCAACACCACGTGATTTTGGGGTTCGAATATCAAGTAGATAGAAGTACACTCCAATTTGCGGCAATTTTGTTTCTGGGGGAAGATGGTGATTCGCTGATTCAGGGGTGCCATATTTGTAGATGAACCTATATGTTTCAAAGAATTTTATCTACGGGAAACCATGGCTTTCCCACGAGAGTATGAAGATGATCGAGGTTTCCTGTGGGTTTCCTGTCAAATTGACACTGTTTCGGAGTGTCGGATGACCATTTCGCAGGCAGATCAGGTCACTTTAAAATCATTGGATCTGAGATTTGAGTGGTGCCTAGAGTTTTTCTCTCAGGGAGCTGAAACTATCCGAATCATCCCTAATAACTCAGGTTATTTCACAGTTAAACGGAGGTCCTATTGGGTGAACCATGTTTCCCCTATATATAGTTGAATATGTGTGTGTGTGTGTCTTTCAAATGGTGCTTGACTTGAATTTGGGATGTGATACACTAAGTAGTGTGGCAGGTTTCACCATTGTGACCTACACCAGTGAATTGGAGTGAAATAACCTAGTATGGCCAGCATTTTTTTCTTTTAAACCTGACTATACGACATGTCGTATCATCCCGCTGCACAAGTAGGTTTTGATGAGTACCACAGTGAAAAGCAGCATGGAAACCTAAACGATGGCGCCGAAGATAATGTTCATATGAAGCTGGTAGAGGCTTCCAGTCAATAAATTGGTTGAACAGAAAATTCATGGGAAACTCCAGGTGCTCACGTTTGGTTGTTTCGCCATGGATGGGTGCCCTTTTATAGCCGGCTTTGCAGGCTGGAAGAAAGGTCCAGAGAAGTGAGAGACCACAGAACCAGAACCAGGGACTTTCCACCAAGGAAGTGCAGAACAAGAAATTGAGATGCACCTATGAAAATATAGGACATTGAGCAACAATTTAAGCTGAGCAACAGAAACTAGGGGTGTTGAAAGACATTCATAAGGAGGACAGCAATGCCAAACATGGATAAACATGGTGGTTGGATAGGGTTGGGTGCCCTTTGAAAGATCAAGGATTCAATCACTGAAATCGGGGTAAGTCAATATCAGGCTTAGGATGGGTAGAACATGGCAGAAATATTGGTAGAATCTCAGAATCTAAGCACTGGAAAAAATTACTTTACTTCGTGTGATCCCCACCATGACATTTATACATGTTCTTACTGGCACATCTTCTGGCATATCCTCTGGCATATATTCTGACATATCTTCTGGCATTCTATCTGGCATATCTTCTGGAATATCTTCTGGCATATCTATCTGGCATATCTTCTGGCATATTTTCTGGCATTCTACCTGGCAAATCTTCTGGCACTCTATCTGACATTTTATCTTCCTACATGAGGTCCGGCAGGGAACGCTTGGCGTGGATACTCGCGGTTGAGGTCCGGCAGGGAACACTGGGCGTGGATGGTCGTGGTTGAGGTCCCGCAGGGAACACTGGGCGGGGATGGTCGTGGTTGAGGTCCGGCAGGGAACACTGGGCGTGGATACTCGCGGTTGAGGTCCGGCAGGGAACACTGGGCGGTGATGGTCGTGGTTGAGGTCCGGCAGGGCACACTGGGCGTGGATGGTCGTGGTTGAGGTCCGGCAGGGAGCAGGAGGAGAGGAGACGAGGAGAGGAGACGAGGAGAGGAGGAGGAGAAGGAGGAGGAGCAAGCAACTGACATAAAATCTAACAACCCTCACCTGGCAGGTGGGGAAAAATGATTTTGCTAGGTGAATAGATGTGCTATGAGCATGGTTGGAGGTAGCTTACCACCTAATGACATACCATGATATACCCTTTGGTCCCTCTGGTATAATTTCACATATCTATGGAAGATCACGGCTATTTTTAGGTCATGGCATTGGCATTTTTTCTCAGTGCCTTGGGATAACGATTCCAGATGGGGTCAAACCACCAATTCATTTCCTTGTTTTTTTTAAAAAAAACATAAATAAGATTTCCTCCTTAGAAGCCAACTTCATGACAGAATATTACGGACCCACCAATACCTTCTATACTTAAGTGTGTATGAATAGATGTGCAATGGTCACGAGTTGGATTGTGCAAACCATGAAGCGGCCGAAGCGAATATCCATTAAAAGGAATTCCGAACATTAAGTCATATACTCCCGGGTAAGTTAACATAGAGAGTTCGGTACATCAACTAGTTCAAAATGGCATAAAATGGCCATGTCCAATAGCATACTCTTAGATGGCCAGAAGGCGCCATGTTTTTGACCATGGCACGGTCACCCAAAAATGCTGATGTTCCATTGCCAAAACCTCCGAGGCACTTCTCCTTGCTCGCCTTCGCCTGCACTGCCAGGTGCCGGGGATAGGGTCGTGAAGGGCACGGGACCAATGGGAGCCGGACGGCAATGTCCTTGTCTGAAGTAAGAATTATTCCATGTTTTTGTTATCATAGTTAGAATAATGGCAATCAAGATAATTAGTCAAGATAATGTTTTTTTCCCCATCCTTGCTCATGTACAATAAATATACAACATTATGCGCCATGTTGTCACCGTGCATTTTTGTGCCACCGCTGCTTGCATTGCAAGTAGGTTTGGCCCTTCCCATTGCACGTTTGTCACTGCAAGGTGTCAGGGAAACAGAAGACATCTCCGAATCATTCTGGACCTATTTTTGCCATTCATGGTAATTGCCATCAATTCAATGTCATGGTGTCATGGTGTAAAATATGTAAAAACTGGATTTGCTTTTGGGTCTCGGAAACAGACCCAGCTCCGAACGTGCCCAGGGCTGCGCTAAGCAGGCGGCGAATGTCAGGTGCTGGGTCATTTTGCCAAAGACATCCACATTGGGGTCCCCATTTTGGGAAACCCTAGGACCTAGGAAACCTTAATTTTGGGTTTGTTTTTGGAAAGTGTTTGGACAACTGTGTTTGCTTTTGTGAGAAGATCTCACCTCTGTGTGATAGCTTCGTGGCTCTTATTTGCCCTAAATGTCCTAAATGGATGTATATAAATGAAAAAATAGGCTGAGCTTGGGGCAGGGACTGGGGATGTGTGTTTATTCGACATGTTTGAGAAAACTTCAAGAGAGAACCCCTTCTCATTATCCGCATATTTTTGACTGCCAGAATTTTGGGTATGTTCATTTTTTGAGCTTATCATCAGGTGAGAACAGAAGTGGCTAACTTTGCGTTCATATATATATATATATATAAATGGATATGAGCATCAGTAACATCAGTTAGTCTGGAACTGTCTGGAGACTGGTGAGCATTGGGAGAACATTGCACAAGTAGCATCAAACCCGAGGAATATCAGAAGACACATTCAATGTTTGCAGATCATGTGCAACGTTGCCATACATGTTTTTGTTGGCAACGCTACTGTCGACACAATTACAAATGACAGCGTCAATCATCCTCCCCATATCTCAGTTGTTTTATTGTTAAGGTCTATAGGCACGCCCACAAGATAAATCTACCATACCCTGAGTTAAATTAACAATAACTATGGAAAATCACATTTTTTTCAATAGGTAAATCATCTGTAACCGGATCAACGGACCATTGTTCCATAGCTATGTCAGTTTACACGAGGGTAATAGAATGTAACCAACAACACTAGTCACTAGGGGTTAAATAATGTTAAATATGGTTAGACGGGATATATCATATATCATATATCTAGGATTTAACTATCACCAACGGTGATTGATTGAACCGACCATCGTCCTCGCGACTCGCTTCCCTTCGCTTCGCTTCGGGGCTCAAAAGCCAGCGGTTGCCTCAAAAACCATGGGCGACTCAGGGGAACTGATAGTCACTTGACACAAGCCTTTGAAGGGGACATTAATACATATACCCTCTGGTTATCTAACATAGCCATGGAAAATGGACCATAGAAATAGATGATTTTACCAGCTAGAAACCTCCATTTATGGTTGGGATTTTCCATGGCTATGTTAAATAACCAGATGGTAAATACTATCATTATTAGATAAGGATGATAAGGTGTTAATTCTTACTAATATGTGATAGTAATAATGGATAATTAGTATATATGATACAATCATTATCATTATTAGTAATAATGTTTATATATATATATATTTAACTCTAGTATTAATTATAGGTTGCTGTTTCTAACAATATTGTCTATATTTCTATTGCCATTTCAGGTACCGATTGTTTGGAGGTACCTTTACCACAGATAAGGCCTATTTATTTACAGCTATGTAAGGGGATATGCCCCTGATTTCTATTGCTGTATATTATGCCGCAGCTTTATTTTAGGGTCCTGAAATTCCCATTGATGGGTTAATAATGGTAGCATGATTTTACGCATATCAAGTAGTTTATCCTACAAGCTTGTGCGAGTGTATAGTTATATCGTGGACACCTTGGAATCTTCATCAGCTTAGTTAATCATGTTGATCTTTTAAGGTACATTATATCTATCTACCAATTTATCTATTTTTATATATATATACACATCTATTTGTCTATCTATTTATCCATCCATCTATCCATTCATCCATCCATCCATCTATCCATCCATCCATCCATCTGTCTGTTTGTCTGTCTGTCTATCTATATTCATACACTAACTGACTACTGTAGCTGGTGACTGCTTTATTTTTAATAGTTTAGGTCAGTTTAGGTAAACCTTGGTGAATGCCACTTCGATGGGCCAGTGTAGTGAATGTGACTCCGGTACCCTGGTGTTTCCCCTATATGTGGCTTGGTAGGTTACCATGCACCAATGGAACCATGTGAGGGTGGCCCGATACCAATCTGTGCTCGTTCAATGAAAAATAGTTGTTGGTGATTTCTGAGGTAAATGTGTAGTGAAAGCTATTGTGCATTGATTTTGGGAACAGCGATAGGATTTTATGTTTGGTCGGTGCCGGGTACTGGACTTCCAACAAGGTGGTGCCTGAGTTCGGAATTGCTCAGTTGGTTGAGAAGGATCGCTTAATAATTAGATTTTAAACGCACACATATTTGTTACATGTCTAATTATATATATACATCATTACATTTCGAACTAGCATTCAGGGTTGGTTCAAAAGCAACAAACACAACAGCGCATGTGGATGCCAGAAGAGGGATGTGTTCAACATTGGCAATGTATCATTTATACAGTCAATATTGGTGGGAAAAATATAGATTCTGAAATTCTGATTCTAAGTTCTAAGTATGTTTTTGAGTACCAGTTTTGGAGCATCATTTCGAAGTGGGGAATACTCCAAGCATCAGTGGGAATGATAGATGGGCTCCCCAGCAGACTTGGTGGCCCACAAAGAACGTGGAACTATCCAGACTATCCACTTAGAAATCATGCGGTCACTTCCACAGTGTGCCTTCCCCACTATTTCAAAATCATATGTATATATATATATATATATAGAAATATTAACAAAAATAACAGCCGGTGCCCCAGTGCCAAAGCATGATGCATGACTCCAGCCGCGGCCCAGGAGCGTTTCAAACACGTGGCCGACCAACTCTGCTATGAGTTGCATCGCCAGTCCTCCCGCTTGCGGGAGCTGGAGCTGGAGAATGCCAGGCCAGGAAAGGAGGGGGCTGTGACTTGACTTGTTACAAAATGAATCCTACATGCCAGTTACATATGTTTATATATATATACACATATTCAAGATATACATAAGCAGATAGATAGATAGATAGATTAGGTAGGTAGGTAGGTAGGTAGGTAGATAGATAGATAGATTAGGTAGGTAGATAGGTAGGTAGGTAGGTAGGTAGGTAGGTAGGTAGATAGGTAGGTAGGTAGATAGATAGATAGATAGATAGACACATAGATGGACACATAGATAGATAAATAGATATCTATGTAAACCCATGTTTGAAGATGATGTGGTACGTGTATGCATATTTTTTTGGCATTTGCATATACCTACCCATCTAGCTACAGACAGACAGACGTACATACAAGATACCATAACATAAAAATACATTACATTACACTGCTTTATATTTCATTACATGAAACATTACATTACATGATGCATACCCTTGTTGGGGTTTGATGCCATTGTATTTTCAGTACTGTCAGAAGTGATGAGATGAAGATCTGAAAAGGTTGCCGCGCTTTTACATCTATACTAGTTCTGAGGCAGGCATGGCTGCTAAGGTCTAAATGTTGCAATGTTTGAAATACATGCAGATACTCTCGACAGGCTTAGCTGCTAGGTTGGAATCACACACACAAACCACACATCACTGTATTTAGATGTATTTAGTTGTTTCTTCAATGAGTCCTGAAATTTCTGCAGTACATATTATTCGATTAAAACCTATTGTTTTTGGATGTGATGTGTTGGGACCCGCTCCGCAGTATGTAGCAATGTAGATTGACACCAGGATTCATCCCCATGAACTACAAGTTGCGGAATTCAAAGTTGCCGTAACCATCAGGTACCATCAAAAAATGAACAATTTTCCAGCTATAGATGATTGTCCCAGCTAAATAATGCTAACTGCATCTTAAAACCTCCATTGATCATTTATCATGGATTTTCCAGACAGCCATGGTTGATTTTCCACCGCTTCCTTCAGGTTGCTTGGTTTTCCTGACCAAGGCGGCTCGATGTGCCGAGATTCAGCTGAGGATGTGGGAAAGCCAACGATTTGTAGAGAAACTAGGGGTTTTCCACGTGGATGTTAGTTTACCTTAGAGATCCTTAGGGTACCAACCGTGTCTCCGTGTCTCCTACTTTTGCGGCCACCATGGCGTATTTTCCGGTCAGCCATATTTAGACCTTTGTTTTGGCCTGGATGATTTGTAGAGTTCAGTGTCCTTGGATCAACCCGTCCTCCCGTTTTCGTTTCAGTTGGTAAAGAAAAACATCAAAGGGAATTATAACTGAGATTTTATCGCAATTATCAGTATCTAATTTCTCTTTTCCACATTTTTTTAATATCCTATATGGGACCCCAAAATGAAGAGATCCACAAGTAAACCACCGGGTATACTACAGGGGGCATTTGTTGTGGGGATTGGGTTACGAAATAAGTTGCTGTGATTTTGGACCAGCATGAACCACTTATAGTGTGTTTTTCAATATTCTGGACTGGTGGCCATGGATCCGTTAGGCTTTGTGAATCCTGGCATGGACTTCAATGGAGGTTCCTCACAAGGCCCCTTGTCTTTTCCGGAGACGCCCATGGAAATGCCAGACTCCCGATGAGAAGATTG
>CAMXCT020005724.1:0-59277 GCA_947184155.2 Cladocopium goreaui | reverse complement strand
TTGTAGCCAATTGAAATCCTTACTTAATTGAGGATATGTTTTTCTTTTGGGAAGAAAATTTTTGACTTTCTACTTTAAAGAGAGTCCAGAAATAGTTTGGGGGGGGGGGCCACACACTAATCAGGACGCAACATTACCTCAAAAACGGACGTGCCTGCATGACTCCAAGGCTATTAATCCTTGACAATTCCTATGTCGGTCTGTTTCGCATCATCTGTGTAGTTCTTAATGTCACTAAAATTGTGGAAAATCATCATTAAATTTAATCAAGATTATTTAGGGGGGGGGGCCACACACTAATCAGAACACAACATTACCTCAAAAACGGACGTGCCTGCATGACTCCAAGGCTATTAATCCTTGACAATTCCTATGTCGGTCTGTTTCGCATCATCTGTGTAGTTCTTAATGTCACTAAAATTGTGGAAAATCATCATTAAATTTAATCAAGATTATGTATGGCGCCCGCAAATCCGAACCGGTCTGGGTGTGCGAAAGATATATTAGGAAATTAAAAATTATTGTCATAATCATCTGAACTACCGCCCGCAAATCCGAACCGGTCTGGGCGTGCGAAAGAATCTGAACTAATTCTTTCGCGCTCCCGGGCCGGTCTGGATGTGCGAGAGGACAGTAGCAAATCGCTACTGTCTTCTCGCGCGGCCGGGCCGGTCTGGATATGTGAGAGCGCAGTAGCAAATCGTAAGAAGATAGTATAAATCTTCAAAGATAGTATCGTCTCGCGAATCGCTACTATTCTCTCGCGACTCCGGGCCGGTCTGGCTGTGTGAGAGGACAGTAGCAATTTGCTACTGTCCTCTCGCGAACCAAATGTAGGATAGCACTTCAAATGATTTCTGTTGACCCGCAGTCGTTTGGTTCGAATATTCCTAAACATATTTCAACCAACAGGCTACTTATTTCATCCATTTTACCCATTCCAACTTACTAAGCGAACAGCTATTTGATACCCCTCAAATACGGAAATCACGTAAAATAACTTTGAAACTTTTCTACCCACAAACACTCTCTCACACACACACACACATAGACTCTCAGGCGTGGCCATGTCCGTGTCAAGGGCACGAAAATGGTTCCAGAGAAGAACGGCCCAAGAACTACCCACGACTGTTTTGGAAGCGCACATAGAGAAATTCAAAGGCTTTGTCAAGGAGCATAAAGACAAGTGCCTGCCCAAGCCGATGCCTGAAGGTAAGCTTGAGGTGCATAGCGCCAATGCTGTTAAATTTCCAATACAATAACATGGAAAATTTAAGGGTACCAGGATACCACACAAACATCAGCAAGAATAGCTCCGACCTTTTCCTTCTTACATATGTACTAAACGTCAAAATACCATAACAAAGCAATCCAAAATCCACTAATTATTCTATTTATTTAAAATAATCCAAATATTACAAATAAGTATTATCCATTAGCGTTTTAAATTATCAAAGGGATCCAAAAAAATATAGTTGTGGTTCAAAAAATTATTACCTAATTTCCATCCAAATTAAATTTTCATAAGTAAAAATTATTCCAAATATAATATTATAGGCCATATAATTATTAATTAAAGATCAAAAATATTAATAAATTATAAATAACCGAACGCTTAGATAAACATATAACGACAATAATGACAATAATAACGATGATAATAATAATGATAATAATGATAATGATGATGATGATGGTAATGATAATAATAATGACGATAACGATAATAATAATGATGATGATAATAATGATGATAATAACGATGGTGAGCCATTCAGAAAATTATCCGCGGTCCAAAGTAAAGAAAGGTACCATATGATCTGGGGAGGGGGGGGGAGGGGGAAGGGATCCATTTCTCCTGGTCGTTCAGGGATAAGGGGTCCAACCCACCCCTTTGCTTCGCAAAGTAAAATTCAAGGTAGCCCGTTGGGAGGCTACCTTTTGTAATATTATGTTTTTATCCAACTTTTATTTCAATATATTGTTAAAAATAAATTATGTTATTGTTATAAATTATGTTTAAATATGAAATTAAAATATAATTATTTAATTTTATTGTTTAATTTAATGTTAGATATTTAATGTTCGATTTTTTAATTTTTTGTTTAATTTCCGAGAATTTCTCGTAATCGAAGTTCCCAGGCATCTTGAGAATTGTTCAACCTCATATTTCTGCAAGGATCAATATGTCATCCGACAAAATCTGAGATGTACCCTTAGGACGTCCTTTTCTGTCCAATTTTTTGTGACAAACATACGGCTAAACACGTTTTCGAACACATGAAAGGTGTTGTCCTCATCCTGTCCTTGCTAGTCTGTTTCCTTCATGCAGGAGTCTGCTCAAGTTGTTCAAGGTCCCAACGTGTCTCTTGCAGAAAATCTTTCGGGCCTTGAAATGGCGAAAGTGAAAGTCACAACGGCAGGGTCGTGAATTAGCTCCGGCCATCAAACGTGGCAATGGACATTTCCCCCATTTATAAATGATTTTCCAATTCAAAGCTACATTTGTAAGGAAGTCCCAACCATGTTTGATTACCAGAGGGAAAATCCCCGCAAGTTGGATTGTAAGTTCCCTTTACCGCATGAAACATCCCCATGAAACATCTGAATGTTTGAAGGTTACCAGTTCCCTACCTGGATGGATGATCGTCCAAGTGCCAATCGTTGATGCGAGCCCGGGATCCGCATACCGTCGGCATTTTGGATTTTCTGGGGGGGAGGCCGAGTAATGGAGGATCTATTGGCTGTAAGAACTAGCTTTGGTCATCGCTTTCTTGGACCAGGGCCAGAATTGTGGCGTCATTTGTGGAAAATGGATCCCAATACAGTTAATCCACTTAGAAGCCACACACACACACTCATCACAAATAGCTCACTGTGGCAACATCTGTATATAATCAAGTATAATCCAGGATAGTCTCAGCATGTATATGGGTGAAAATGGGATATACCACCCAAATAGTCCTCTTAGTAGGGCAAATGGACATAAACCATCATATTATGGGATACCTATGGTGGATACCTTATTTTTAGACAAACCCATCATGCAAGCATCAAAACAACAGCAATGATCGAACACCTGAGCTCTCAGCTCAGTTTCCTCCTTGCTGAACAAACTTCGAGCGGATGGAGGAAAGTTGGAGCTGTCCTGCCCCATCTGAGTGGGAAATACCGACCCAGATTGGCCCTGAAAGTGGTTAGATCATGTCAGATTCCGTACCCCTAAGAAGGATTCTGACATCAACCCCACACCAGCCTGGTTATTACCTCATGGTTGCTAAAAGTATATAGTTGCTATGTCCTGTGCTGGAATTGTTCATCACTAAAGGTGTTCTGGGGCATCCGGGAGCAACTTGACCGGCACTGGGGCAAAATTACTGAGGGAACCCAGCAGAATTCAGGAGCCCTCATATGTCTCAGCCGGATTTTTCGCAGGTGGCAAAGCAAACAAAGGATATTCAGGTTCTGGTGGTCCAAAGAAGATTGAAGACATTGACCATTGTGGATGCCGTGCAATGTTTTTTTTAAAGCTGTTAGATCTGGTTAGTAAATATGCCCATGTATGTCAAAAGATAAAAGCATTAAACTACCCTAGGTCACGCCGTGTCGAGTGGCCTGTGAACGGCGGCGTCAGCGTCATTTTCCACACTCAAGCACGCCACTTGCAAAGCTTTCCCAGCTCCTTGCACATTTGCTCCTTGCAAAGCTTTCCCAGCTCCTTTCCTAGTTGGTGGAACATGCGATGACAACGTATTATCAACGACGTGGTCGTCAGGACGTTAATATCCCACCCCACCCCACCCCACCCCACCGCAACGTGCTGTCAACGTATCATCACGTGGTATCATCAACGTCTTCCTAGTTGGTGGAACATGTGTTGACAACTTAGTATCAACGACGTGGTCGTCAGGACGCTAATATCCCACCCCACCCCACCCCACCTTATATATACATTACAAAACGCAAAATGAACAAAAACGCACAGGCCACCCGGCACGGCGTTAGCAACTACCCATCCAAGGTGTGCTTGAGCCAGAGAATTAGAAGCATCTCCCTAGCGAGGACCCCGAGCAAAACCAGAGGAGCTTGCAATTCCCAACTAACACAGACCCTGACAACAGTTTAATTAAGAGGGAAGTAATCTTCAAACTTCTCCCGTCTTCCGCTATAGACCACGAAGCTTCCACCACATTCCCAGGCAGTGCAATCGTCGTCCTCGTAGTTCTTCCAGGTTTCCTGCCCCAGGGCAGTAGTCACAGAGCTTTGAAACTTGCAGGGCGAAGCGGTGGCAAAAATCACCCGTGGTACGTCCGCAGGCGTCGCAAAATGTGCTCCTGAAGCGGGAGCTGACCTGGGTCACCTGGGTCAAGGGTCAAATTATGTCAAATTGCCCTACAGCAACTGTTTGGTCAAGATGGGATACCCTCTGGTAATTTGTTACATAGCTATTGAAAATGGCCCAGTCGAAATAGTGAGTTTTCCCACTATAGCATGGTGGATCTTTCCATAGCTATGTAACAAATTAATACAAATTACCAGAGGCTACCCCAGTGGTCAAAAAACATAGCGCAACTGAGCCACCAGTGGATGGAACATGATGGAACTGCCTGACTGGTTGGTGGTTTCCCTCCTACAAGAAACACCTGTTTGTAATTGTTGTCTTGTATGTGCTATATGATTGACCAGAGACACACACACACACACCTTGGGAAATAGGGGTGACATCAAGGCTGAAGTGTCAGTGATGAGGGTCTTGCCTGCATCAGTGAGTCTGAGCTCCTTGAGGTTGCTTCATCAACAATTCAAGAACCCATTGTCATCTTCAGAGTTGCGAACGGTTGTTCACCAAAGTCGTGGTTGAATTATGTATGAATATGTCGGAACTGCTACTGATATGACCCAACTGGTTTTAATCTTTACCACGTTGAGGCAAGGACTGTGAATTGGATGGTTGAATTGTTACGTAAACAGCACTGAAACTGCTGATCCATGACATCATCAAGATGAGGCAGTCGCCCCCGAAACAGATTCGAAATTCGGGTGATGAACAGAAAAGTATCATGAACTCCTCTTCTGAATCCTTTTGAAGCATCTTTCAGAATCTTTCAACTTCCGTTCCAAGATCTTGAAACGCAGCGTCCTAGTGCCACCGCGGTATGGGGACATGGCAGATAGCCGAACTCTGCCACCGATCTTTTCATGGCTTCGCACATGGCGTCGTCGTCAATGCGTGCGGACGCAAAGATCTGCTGCATCTTCCTGGGTGCGGAACAGTGCCATGGTCATGTTACTTGGTGCGGAATACCGAAGGTCGTGCCCCAGTTCGGAATCACAGAGCTAAACATAACCCCAATGATTTGGGATGATTCGGGGAAAGGATCCGTGATTGGAATAAAATCCCCAATTCGACGCCCCTTGACGCCTTCAACTGGAAGCCATCTCCAATTTCCGGCTTTCAATGGTTCATTCGCTCCATGTGCCATGGATACAATATTGTATGATATGCTGCATGATATTCCTCCACTGAACACAAAAGCTATATCGTCTTGTCGGTTATAAGTTATATATCCCAGTCCATCCCACAATAATCATCTCGATTATGACTAGAACTCACCCAAACGTCAATGGCATTCAATGGCTACTGTATATCAGTTGTTGGATGGTTAAACCATGTTCAACCCCTTTGGATGGTACAATCCTTCAGCAACTTCCGAGCTTCTGATGCCATGCCTCTGGTAGGGTGAGCTGACCTAGCCAGGCGCTTCGATATGCTGAGTTCACACATATGTTTGTGAGCCAGTTGTAGACACCCTGGATATGATACATATTTACATACTTGCAGCACATATCTATATGTTGCATACACCAATGATGCTCAGTAATGTTCAGTACATATATATATATATATTAAATAACTTTGTAAGAACATGTATAAATATATATACACATACACGTAAGATTGCACAAGTTCATCATGCAGTTGCTGGCCACTGCAGGACACAGAGACGGGAGAAACTAACATGTGCAAACTAACATGCGCAAACTGTAGTCCTCCAGACATGCTCCGACACTGAAAGATACATCGCATAAGGATGCATAAAGATACATAAAGTCCCTTGTGCATAGGCAATGGCTAGCAAGGAATCGTCTAGCTGAAGCCGGCAAGCCCCATATCTTTCTGACACACTTGTCTCGTCCTCCCTACAAAAAACGCAATCTGATACAGATCATGCATCAATTGCATCAATGTCCTTCTGGCGAAAATCGAGTGGTCAGTTTGGCATACAATTTACCCTCTGGTAAATAAACATAGACCCTGAAAATCACCAATTTTTAATGGAAACTAATCTTCCAACCCCTATCTGCCAGGGTCTATGTTAATTTACTGGTGGGTATACTCATTTAAATTTACCTGTATTGTTGTGGAAGGGATCAACCCTCTGCAATGGCAAGACTGGATTCTTCCTCACCCCCACCACCGCCTCCTATAGGACAACAAGGTCAACCATTTGTTTGGGGGTGGTAAAAAAACGCCTCGATTTGAAAAACCTACTCTCATTGACTCATTGATGATGAATCAAGATTTGCTGGAATTAGGGGCATATGAGCACCAATTAGGTACAAATTCCGCTGGAATTAGCTGCCCAGTAGCCTCCTTGAGGGTTTTTTTGGCTGAAATTAGGTTCGCATTAGGAAGGGTCAGAAGGCAACCCTGGAAATTGTATCCCCAATTTAAAAAAACTGGGAATCATATTGAATCATACTAAATTATACTAAATTCATATCTCCAACAATCTGGTGGTTCTGCAGGAGTATGTTTTTCCATCCAATTGCCATAATGTTTAGCTTGGGGGAGAGCCGGGCATGTAACTAGCTTGGGGGGTTTTCATCATCCTGACTTGACATTATTACAATGTGGGGCCCCCTGCTACGTTATAAGTTGGTTTATAACCCCATCTAACTATGGTTATAACTGCCATCAACCCTAGTGAAATTGTAGTTATAAACCAACTATGAGTCAATCAACCACCAGGTTGATAAGGCATCTATGTTTTTTCATGTGGCTGGTTTTTTTCCGCCCTGAAAAACTAATCCAGTCACAGTACTCAACGTAGCTGCAACACACATGGCTAGATCAAAATTGGATACCCAACAAATGGTGAAGTCGCTGAAGTTAGCCGACCAAATCCCAGCATTAGTGGTCTCCTTGTGTCTTGAACTTTGAGAGCCACACGGATTCAATCTTCGATTCCAGTTCCTCCTATTCCATCCAATCCTAAAGTGATGGTTTGGGTACTAATTTTGGAACCACCCACAAAGAATTCCCACAAGGTCTATCAGGAATTCAAACGGATCTAACTCACCATCCTGAAATCTTGGGTTTTCTTCTATAGTTCGCCTATGTTCGAGAGAGAAACCATGCCCAATAGAAGTGGTTTATAAAGTAGGGTATACTACACCACCATTTCATCATGTGGGATGATTGATGACCTCGTTTATCCCGATCCATTGCACTGGTTGATGAAAAGTATGTAGCTAGAAATATCACTCCCCAAAACACCGATTGGTGTAATTATGCGCCAATCAACAGGGACTGGATAAATTTTAACGATTCACTAACTTAAAATCCTATAGCTATACAACCATGTTAAATATGTTAACCCAAACATCATGGTTAGTTATTCAGAATGATTCACTATCCCAATCTGCCAACCCACTACTATAATGATTTATTAACCTCAAAGAATGTGGTAAACCAAATAACAAGCAATCCCCAAACTAAACACAATCATTAGGGTCCTATAAACATCTATAAACTGTCATGATCGGGTTCCCCACAATCACATTAAGGATATTTTGGGATAGTCTCCCCAATCCAACTCCCTTCATGGCTCGATAGGGCCATCAGCGTTTTTTTCGCGCCACTGGTGCAATCCATCTGCTCCATCCATGACTTCACCAGCAGCCTGTCCTCACCTGGCTGCAGGCGGTCAGGCGGTGGAGTGAAGCCACTGCAAGAAATTTTGATCCCTATACCTGATCCTATCTAATCTAATCTAACCCTATCTAATCTTATCTAACCCTATCTAATCTAATCCTATCTAATCGAATCTAACCCTATCTAATCTAATCTAACCCTATCTAATCTAATCTAATCCTATCTAATCTAATCTAATCCTATCTAATTTAATCTAATCTAACCCTATCTAATCTTATCTAATCTAATCCTATCTAATCCAATCTAACCCTATCTAATCTAATCTAATCCTATCTAATCTAATCTAACCCTATCTAATCCTATCTAATCTAATCTAATCTAACCCTATCTAATCTAATCTGACCCTATCTAATCTAATCTAACCCTATCTAATCCTATCTAATCTAATCTAACCCTATCTAATCCTACCCAATCTAATCTAACCCTATCTAATCCCATCTAATCTAATGTAACCCTATCTAATCCTATCTAATCTAACCGAAGCCTATCTAATCGTATCCAACCCAATCATACTATCTAATCTGATCTAACCCTATCTAATCCTATCTAATCTAATATGATCTAATCCTTTCCCATGCAATCTAACGCTATGAGCCCTATTCTATTTCATCTAGTCCTATCGAATCCTATCTAATCCAGTCTAGCCCTGTCTCATCTAATCTAATCCTATGAGATTCTATCTAATCTAATAATCCTATCTAATCCTATCTGATCTAATCTAAACCTTTCTAATCTGTTCTAATCTGATCTAATCTAATCTAACCCTACCTAATTTAACCTAACCCTATCTAATCCTATCTAATTTAATCTAATCCTAATCTAACCTAACCCAATCTAATCCTACCTAATCTAACCTAACCCTTTCTAAACCTATCTAATTTAATCTAATCCTAATCTAACCTAACCCTATCTAATCCTCCCTGATCTAACCTAACCCTATCTAATCCTATCTAATTTAATCTAATCCTAATTTAATGTAACTCTATCTAATCCTGCCTAATCCTATCCTACCATCCTAGTGAACTTCTAAGAGATTGAATAGGCAGAGAATTGAGTGCTTTTTCGCCTAAAATGCCACAGAAAATTGTCAGAAAATTGACAGAGCAGATTTAAAGTGCGCTCACTGAGAATACAAATATGTAATGAATGTTTGGCCATACCTATATCCGGTGAGGTTGACGAAGTAGCCAATATGACATCATCAAAAGGATGCAATTCTTCCATTAAGCTATATTTATATATATATATATATATCCTTATGCATGCATTTCTGAATGATTTATCTATATCCGTATGTATCTAAATACAACCACACGCGTATTTTTTCTCCGCATTTTTGTCGGCTGCTAAACGACCTGAGGTCAACTGCTGACTGGATGGATGATTTGATTTGATGTTTAATATGTACAAGGGAAGTTAGGTTGGATTCAGACGAAGTGATGTGTGTGTATATATAAATAGTTAATCTTAAAACATAATCTATCTATGATGCCTGGTGTTTGGGCTATGGAATATTCTATCTGTGAGAGATATGATTTGATATTATTCCAATACTATGCAATCTATGCACAAAACTAGCATTAACATCATTCCCACGGACCGGAAAAAAACATAATACATTACATAACTACCCAAACCATCAACCATCCATCAACACACACTTTTGAGAATAGCACGAAAAGATACGAAATTCGTACCAATTCCAATTGCACAGCCCAAGTTTTGGACAGAACCTCCATCCTTGCCGGATACAATCAGCGAACTCCCGCCTGTGAGGTAGTAGAAGATACGTTCCATGTTGTAAGGCACCTCGCAGCGTCAAAGTTGGAGCAATGGTAGACCATGATCTACAGTATACAGTATCAAATACATTTGGTCGGGGGATGTCAAGGGTAGACATTTTCAACATGGTGGGATACCCAAGTCAACGGCTTGACAAAAATCCAAATGGGTGTGTCTGAGGATGGGGTATACCGCCCAAAACGGCAATTTCATGAGAACTTGATGATGATCGAGCGGATTTAGGGGTACCAGGGGGTACCCTATTTCACACGAAACCCAGATGATAATGGATGAGTTTGGATAGTCCAGAGGCGGTCCTGCTGGGACATTGGAGAACCTCCGGTGGTGTCCGTCTTGATTTTGGGGAACACCTCAATGGTGTTGGTACACCTAATGCCGGCTCATCTACCACCATTGTCCATGTTTGATCAGGCTTTTAGCTCCACAAAATAACCTGCAGAAAGGGGATCAAATAGGTAGAGTTTTTGCTAAATGTTTTGGTTGATCTCTTTCTTAGAATTTCCAAGTCTCTAATGTTTGGATCAATTTGAAACTTAGATATAGCATTGTATTGCTACATATTCAAAATATAATATATACATATTATACATATTCTGCACATATATTCTGGGGTTATGCCTAATATCTCAAACCATTCAATTTCAAGGACCCCCCCACGACCCATTTGCCCATCTCCACACCAAATACCTGGATGTTGATGGCATCCGATAGGGTCTTGAACATGCACTCGTGCCGGTGGAACTCTCCTGGCCCAACTTGGGTAGCGACACATTGAAAATTGGGTATGTGATAATCCATGATAATACATGTCCAACATTTCATGGAACAAAAAATGTGATCCATGGGAATCAGCTGAAAACCTGGGGCTCCGATCAAACCATCAACCTCTGTCCAGATGGCATAAGGAAACCAACGTCTTTCCAACAAGAACCATCAAAAAATACAATGCTTTCCCATCTCTTGAAATAATGGTTGAAAACGGTTTCCCATGGTTTCCCTATAACAACCAATCAACTAAGGGCATTTTGCATGGATTGTAGTTTTTTTTTGCACTCCTGGCAGCCATCCCCTTACCCCAGCGGCCCAGCGCCACATGTTCGCATCGATGTCCTTTGGAGATCGTCCGATGGGTGATGTCATTTTGATTCACTCCACAGATCAAGCGCTGCACTGGCAGACCCATCCTTGGAGTCAGTTGTACCCCAGAAAAGGGAAAACTATGCTAGATTTCCCATGCATCTCCAAGTCATTCCGTATTGCCAAAACTCTGAGGAAATCACTTCGAACATGACTCACCAAAACACACTAATCACTAAACTTACTTGTCCTCTGGGTGCAAAATCTGTCAAAGAAATCAAACTAAAAACATCCCCAGGCTCACCAGCTGAAATAAAGCCTTTGGTGTATGAGCCAACCACTTCAAAAATACTATGGCCCAAAGTCACATTCGGGACCAGTCCCAGTTCCCGATCTGGAGTTCCAGCAGTGCCGCGCAAGGCGGTGGCAGAAGTTTCAAGGATAGGACACCTATAGGAGAGGTGAGTTGTTGTGATGCATGGATGACAGAGCGAACCCACTGATGGACCAAAAGGTGGTTGGAGTTTTTTTTTGGAGTGGTTGCAATGGTTGCAGCGGTCACCTCACCAACAACTCCTGGATGTAGTGTGGTGTAGTGCAGTTGTAGTTGTAGTGTAGCGTAGTGGAGTTGTAGCTGTAGTGTAATGTATTTAGTGTAGTGCAGTTGCAGGTGTAGTTGTGGTATGGTGTAATTAGCGTAGGTGTAATGTCGTGTAGTGTAGCGTGCTGTAGTTGTAGTTGTAGCGTAGTGTAGTGTAAAGTAGTGTAGTGTAAAGTAGTGTAGTTGTAGCTGTAGCGAAGTGTAATGTAATTAGTTTAGTGTAGTGCAATGTAGTGGTGGTTGTAGTTGTAGTTGCAGTTGTAGTTGTAGCGTAATGTACTGTACGTAGTGTAGTGTAATGTATTGTAGTTGTTGTTGCATTTGTAGTTGTAGTATGTTGTAGTTGTAGAATGCTGCAGAGTAATTAGCGTAGTGTAGTGTAATGTAGCGCAGTTGCAAGTGTAGTTGTAGCTGTGGTGGCGGTAGTAGTAGTAGTAGTAGTAGTAGCAGTAGCAGCAGTAGCAGCAGTAGCAGCAGTAGCAGCAGTAGCAGTAGCAGTAGCAGTAGCAGTAGCAGTAGCAGTAGCAGTAGCAGTAGCAGTAGCAGTAGCAGTAGCAGTAGCAGTAGCAGTAGCAGTAGTAGTAGTAGCAGTAGCAGTAGCAGTAGCAGTAGCAGTAGCAGTAGCAGTAGCAGTAGCAGTAGCAGTAGCAGTAGTAGTAGTAGTAGTAGTTAGTCGTCGTCGTAGTAGTAGTAGCAGTAGCAGTAGTAGAAGTAGAAGTAGTAATAGTAGTAGTAGTAGTAGTGGTAGTGGTAGTGGTAGTGGTAGTGGTAGTAGTAGTAGTAGTAGTTGGTGTTGTTGTTGTTGTTGCTGTTGCTGTTGTTAGTAGTAGTGTAGTGGTAGTTGTAGTTGTAGTTGTAGTTGTACTTGTAGCTGTCTATTTATCTATCTATCTGTCTATCTGCAAGCTTCAAAAAGAAGCTATTCTGCGACAATTCCTCCATTTTTGAACTCGACAACATCAGAAGCGCGGCAATTCTGCGAGACTTCCTTCAAAAATAGAAGATTGAGTGCTCCATCTGTATAAAGTACTGCGCCTGCCACAAAAAAGTGATGCCAGGTCATACGAAGTGCTGCACCTGTCACGCAAAATCATCTTGGCAAACCTGAAGATCTGATGCTCCAAAATGCAAACCCTCTCAGGAAATCAGTGCCCAGACCTCCTAATATCTCTGATGAGCACGTCTGTTGTACTGCGCCTGCCACGCGAAATGCATCTTTCCAGATCCTCTTCAAATGTCCCACGCCTGCCATCGTGTTTGGATATGCTACAAAACCGTCACGTTTCCCATTTTTGGCAAGGTGCAGAATCCCTTGCACCTGCAACGCAAAACCTCATCTGAACCTTCAAAAGCGGTCCGAGCATGTGGTGTTTTCAACATTTTGACTTGGAAAGGTGCTTCGCGCCACAACGGCATGCACTTTTTCGACATCTCAACTTCAAAACGTGCTCCGAAGCTGGTGTGCTTGCACATTTTGACTTGGAAATATGCTTCGCGCCACAACGGCGCGCGCTTTTTCGACAGCCCAACTTCTAAAAGTGCTCCAACGTTGGTGTGCTTTGCACATTTTGACTTCGAAATGTGCTTCGCGCCACAACACCGTGCAAAAGTTTTCATCTCTCATCTGGCCAAATTGACTCCGCACCCGCCGCTTTAGCAAGCCTACTTTTCGACCCTCCGTTTGGAAAAACACAGTGTTTCGCGACTTTTCTACCTTTTCCCGCGCCTGCATCTTCTTTCTTCTGACTCTTTCTCTTCTCTGATCTTCTCTCTTCTTCTCTTCTCTTCTCTGCCTCTTCCCACCTCTGCTTTTCCATCTGTCCATATTGTCGGAAGTTTGACTTCTAAACTTCCTTCGGGCATATTTCATATCTATCTCTCTGAAATCACCAACCAGAATCGGAAGCTCACTATATCTCATTATCATCTCCAATTCTTAGCCTGGAAACTTTATCAAACAAAAAACCTCACCACTTCCGCAATACCAAGCATCTCCTTGGCCATGAATGCGGCCGCAGTGTTGCCCAAGGCCCCCCCGGGAATCACCAGATCCACCGGGCTCCCAAGGGCGAAGCCCAGCTGCTCCACGGCGCGGAAATAGGACCAGAAGAAGTGCGGAAGCTGAGCCAACGGACGGCCCAAGTTATAAGAGTTGATCCCACAGAGCCTGGCTCCAGCTGGGGGAAAGGGTGCCTTAAATGGCCATGGCCAGGGTGGTCTTATACAATGGAAAGTAGATGTAGGGTCCCTATGTTTGTGATTAGTAACCAGTGTGTTTTTAGGGGTATCCACGGTATCCCCAAGATATTAGTCAATGGGGATGGCCATGTAAGCTGAAACCATAGAGAGAAAATGGAATCAGAAGTAGGGTATTTGGAATGGCGGTGAAACAAATAGGCATTTAAGTGGAATATTTGATGGCTGAACATGGCTCAACTGGCTCAGATCGGCCTGTCTCATAACGTTTGGTACTTACCACATCCGAATTGGCCAATAAAAACAACATGTTAATGATGAAGAAGTGTATTTAGAGGTACAACTTGTTGGTGGCAAAGCACCATAGGTTTGGCAAACAAAACTGGTTGGTGGTTGAACCATCAAGTTGAATGGACACAGATTGGGTATGTTGACAAAAATCATAAGAACATGAAGAACAATCTTTGCAGAAAGTCTATTTCGTTTACCCGGTTCATTCTGTGTCATTGTCATCTGGTGGGATCCATTGCAAAAGGCACGATGTCACGATGACCAGTCCATGTTATCCGTGCAATGTCTTGGGTCACGTGGTGGGAAAGGAGCATGGGTTAGAAGACCCCATACATCCCATACACGCATTGCATGCGCCACATTGCGAGCTTCACTAAATCCAGAAAAGGGATCCAGTTTTTTGTACCGTACTTTTTAATCAAGAAGACTCTTGTTCACTGCTTGTTGAGGGGTTAAGGGCCTACTTTGCGATTTGCTGAAACATATTGTCCAGGAAGCCAGGAAGAGCCACTTGCAAAGCGGTCAAAAACATGGGTATCCCCAATTCCCCTGAATGATCATCGTTGGGTATCCCCTAGTTTCATACAGACCCTCAGATATTACATGTGATTCATGTGTTTGATGATATATCCAAACTCTAGCAAAAACGTTCATTCTCCCCTTGCGGTTGTCCTAGTTGTCCCACTAATTATTCTATATAAACCAACTATAATGGTATAATATATGTCACTACTTATATATATATATATTGTTTCCCTTAGATCTTCTATGACGTTCCCCTCACCAAGCAACCCATGCTTTTCCACGAAGGCTCGGTCCGAGCTCAATCTCTTCAACGGCCTTGGAATGGGGAATCATGGCGATGGGAATCCCGAGTCATGGAATATCGATATAATGGATATACCCTCTGGTTATTTGTGCCATAGCCATGGAAAATCACCATGCTATTAATAGGTAAACCATCTATTTCTATGGGCCACTTTCCATGGCTATGTTAAATAACCAGAGGGTAATTGGATAGTATTGCAATGGATGGATATAGCCTTATACTATATGGATATATAATATATATATATAATCATATATATATATAACCATATATATATATAATCATATATATATATATATCGATTGATATTGCCTTATATTATCTTATATCGAAAACATGGATATTTTTGCCAAGGCTGTCATGATGCATCCAAGAGTTGTGGACCCACCCAAAATAAACATGAAACAACAGACTGTATAGATATGTTCAGCTTAGGTTTTCATTTCAAAACCAACTACTTCCTTAGGTCTCTCTTGATGTCTCCATGGATTTATTACATAGGAAGAGAGACATGCTCCCCTAAAATATTTCCTTCAGTATTTTTTCGTAAATCAGGATCTTCATTACAATTACCAAATGTCCATCTTCCATGAATGAAAGGCTTATGCAGAGCAACGAACATGGTCAGTTGCTTAAGTATGGTCAATATTTCATCCATCCCTTTTCACTGCAGATGATGTTTATTGACTACATCAACCCACTTCAATTCTTGGTGAACGTCGGCGCGTTGTTTTGTTGATGAAATCCCTCGCCCCAAAGCCCGTCCCAACTCATGGCCGATAAAATGCTGGAATCCCGATGTGAAATTTTATGGGCGCCTAGCAGCGGTTATGAGAAATGACCTCGGCTGATACAATGTGGGGCCCCCTAGTTATAAGTTGGTTTATAACCCCATCTAACTATGGTTATAACTACCACAAACCCTAGTGATTGTAGTTATAAACCAACTTAGCTATCTTGGGGGCCCCACATTGTAGGTGTTGTCTCCTTAGCTGGTTGACTTCCGAATTGTTTCGTCCTCTAATAATGCCCACATCTGGCTCCTATGATGCCATATCATTTGCTTGAACTATATATTGAAACCCCATTTTTTTGAACACTGAACCCCATCTTCCATTCTTAAATTCTTACGTATTCTTAAGTATCTTAAACCCCCAAACACGCTATCCATTCATTGGCTATGTCGAGTCCCCATCCCCGACGCCAGGTAACAAATCCATGTCGTCTCCACCGCCCTCAAAGGTGGCAACTTTGGCCTTCGCAGTGGAAGCGGTGGTCATCTGGCGCCTCGCAGCCGCCCCATGTAGCGAAAAGAACTATTGATGTAGCATATTACATTATATTACTATATTAATGTCATATACTACTATATTGATTGATGTAATTTTATACTACTATATTGATTGATGTAATTCAGGTGATCTAGTACCAAATATATATATATATATATACATATATCTTATATATATAATGTATATATGACATTGTGACATAGATCCAGGTTATTTAATAAGTCCCCCGAAACCCTGGGGACATTGGCATACTATGGCATACTATCATTTACAGGTGAGTGGTTGTGAGGACTGATTAAGAAGAACAGAGATACATGTAATTGATATATGATCGGCCAAAATTACTTTATTTCTTACCTCGTCTCCCTCGTGTGCTATTTTGTTCCCCAGTTTTATCGCCTCGCATCGCTAATTCGCATGATGGAAATAAAGCTTGTCCTCGTTATTTCTCAATAAGGAATGAAGGTTTCAGGTTGTGGTGGGGCCCAAACCAAGCGACAGAACACTTTTCCCCCTCTTAAAAGTTTATTTTCGGGTTACCTCATGTGACAACGGGACGCCTCGCTAGTTCCCATGTTCAATACAGAAAACTTCCCCTCGTCATTTCTGAGTAGGGGTTTAAAGTTTAAGGTTGTGGGGTAGCCCAAGCCAAGCGAACAAAAAAACTCTTTCGCCACTGAAAAGTTTAGTTTGGGGATCGGGCTTGCCTCAAGGGTAGGACTGGTCACCAGCACTTTGAGCGTCATGGTGGCTAAAACAAGAGCAAGTTCGACAGCTTGACCCCAAAAAAACTTCTCGTACAATGATTTGTTTTTAATAGTTTTCCTTGCAGCTCTTTCATGCTCATAGCTCATAGTGATGAAAGCAAAGCAAGCTCGGGTAGAATGCATTCAAAAAACTTTCTTACACCGCAAAAGTTTCTTTCCTTCCTTTTGTGGAGTTGGACCTCTAGTGACGGAAAATCAAACTTTGTGGCTCCCCAAAAGTTTTTCTAACCCAGTCCAAACATGCAACAAACCAATACAAGGCTACCTCGTCGAGTTGGCTAATTCACAGAACCAAATTAAGCTTTACACTTTCTCTTGCCTCTGATTCCCCACTGACAGTGGAAGGCCTTTGAAGCTCTGAAATTTGCCCAGAAGGAAAAAATACCACGATCTGCAGGTAGTCAGATGCAGCATCTGCCACAGCACGCCTTCAGGAAGCGCCAGGTTCGGGAAAACGCAAACTAATCATATGTATGTATGTATGTATGTATGTATGTATATAAATATAGGTATATACATAATTATATATGAGCACTCATATATATATATTTATATAATACAATGTGGTTAAAACAATAATAAACCATCACCCAGCCATCACCATTTTTATAGGTGGTAAAACTTTACCATTCTCAGTCATGGGTGGTAAAAATGGCATTGTTTTAGCCACATTATATAGGTATAACTATATATAACTATATATAGCTATATATAGCTATATATAAATATGTATAACTATATAAAACTAAAAATAACTATATATATAACTATATATAACTATATATAACTATATATAACTATGTATAACTATATATAACTATATATAAAAATATATAACTATATTTAACTATGTACAACTATATATAACTATATATAACTATATATAACTATATATAACTATATATAACTATATATAACTATATATAACTATATATAACTATATATAACTATATATAACTATATATAACTATATATAACTAGATATAACTAGATATAACTATATATAACTATATATAACTATATATAACTATATATAACTATATATAACTAAATAAAACTATATATAACTATATATAACTATATATAACTATATATAACTATATAAAACTAGATAAAACTATTTATAACTAAATAAAACTATATAAAACTATATATAACTAAATATATCTATATATAACTATATATAACTATAAATAACTATATATAACTATATATAACTATCTATAACTAAATAAAACTATATAACTATATATATAACTAAATATGAATATGTATAACTATATATAACTATTTATAATTTGATATAACTATGTATAACTATCTATACATATATATATAACTATATATATAACTAAATATAACTATATATAACTATATATAACTATATATAACTATATAAAACTAGATAAAAACTATATATGACTAAATCAAACTATATAAAACTATATATAACTATATATAACTATATAAAACTAAATATAAACAGATATAACTATATATAGTTATATACATACATGTATATAACTATATATAACTATAAATATATAACTAAAACTATATAACTATATATAACTAAGAGCTATATATAACTAAATATAACTATAAATAACTATAACTATATAACTATATATAACTATATATAACTATATATAACTATATATAACTATATATCACTATATATAACTATATATAACTATATATAACTATATAAACCTATATATAACTATATATCACTATATATAACTATATATCACTATATATAACTATATATAACTATATATAACTATCTATAACTATATATAACTATATATAAACAGATATAACTATATATTACTATATATTACTATATAAAACTATATATTACTATATACAACTATATATGACTATAACTATATAATTAAATATAACTATATATTCTATATATTCTATTTATAGCTATATATATAACTATATAACTATATATAAAACTATATAAAACTATATATAACTATATATAACTATACACAACTATATATAATTATACTGTTCTATTTATACAATTTTATACATATATTACATTACATTACATTACATTACATTACATATATATATATAGCAACCACCAAAAACAAAACGTATAGAACAGTAAAATCTTAGGATCCAGCGAGTTCGAGCCGAGCCGCATTGCCGCGGGGCCCGTGTCACCGGTGGTCGACACCTAAGGGAGCCCAGTCGGACCCTCGGAAGAACGGAGCCGATCGGAGACCGCAGTCACCGGTGGTCGGCACCCGTTCCAGTGATAGGAAAGTCCCAAGTCCCATGGATCCTATGGGAATGGGATATTATTGGAATATATATATATATGGCATATTAATGGGATATATATATATATATTATATGGACTATTAATGGGATATTATTGGCTGGTTGGTGGTATACCTACCCCTCTGAACAATATTATGAATTCGTCAGTTGGGATGGCTATTCCCAACTGAATGGAAGAATAAACAATGTTCCAAACCACCAACCAGCAAGAGTCACGGATCTTTCTGAAAATTTCAATTTGTTCAATGATTGTATATATGTTCCGAACTATAGGAACATATTGTGGGACATATAAATAAAAACATATAAAAACAATAAGCCTATTGCAAAGCCCCTTTCGAATGATTGGGGTATGGGGATTCGAATAATTGACAGATTACGATAATCCCCACAATATTATATAAGTAGTATACCTCCCGAGAAAAAACGTCAAACAACTTGACTTTTGAAACTGCCGAGAAAAACGGGTCTTGATTCTTAACGTCTTAACGAGCTCCAGTGTCTAGACTCCAGTTCGTGATGAGTACATGTATATAGCCCATGAATATCCATGATACATATACATAATTATATATATAATTATATTTAATTATATATATACAATTATTTATATATATCTATAATTATATATATAATTATATATATATATTTCATTATATTTCAGGATTTCACCTGACAACTGACAACCTATGAATCTTACTTATTCAGAATATCAATTTGAATAACTGGTTTTTCTGGTTTTCACCTTAATCCATAGATGAATGACATTTCAACCAATCATCCCAGCTGTTTGGTTGAAACCACGAGCCGATATTCATGGTTTTCCACCACGAGCAGCTAATTTTTTCGTGGCCGGGCTTTGAGGATTGGTTTTTAGGGATTTCTTGTGAGCCCAATCGCCCTCTGAAAAATGATGGAGTGAGTTCGTCAGTCAGTTGGGATGCCATGACCCTCCCAGTTGCGAATGGAAAGTCATAAAATTATAGTGATTATAGTGATTATATATAACATATCAATACAGGGTGAATTACAGTGATTATAACGTGTTCCAAAGCACCAAGCGTTGGTGAATTATAGTGATTATAAGATATCAATAACACGGCCCCAAGATGCCCCAAGGGTGTCTTCTGAAATAAGTCTAGATCATTCCCAATCTCAAACACCCTGCATTTAAATGTTGGTCAGTAAAAATCCCCTGTTCATATCAAAAAAGTAATTCATTAGTAAGTTAGTGCTAAACTGTTGTCCCATCCAACAATCCCTCCATAAGTAACATTAAATAGGGGTTTCCAAAACGGGGGTATCCCAATAGCTGGATGGTTTATTTCATGGAAATTCCCAATCTAAAATGGATGATAACTAGGGGTACCATCATTTTAGGAAACCTCCAAATAACCACTACAATCACCCCCCATTACACCCCGCCCTGCTTGTTGCGCAAGCGAAGGACCAAGAAGGTCTTCTTCTGCTTGTCGCGCTCGGCAAAGCGTGCCAGGAGACGCACCTGGCGCCACGCCACTGGCTTCGCCAGGTCTGGAACCGGTACCATTAGGATGAACCTATGATGATAACTATGGCTTAAAAGTGGTAAATGATGTTAATTTGTTACATAGCTATTGAAGCCATGACCATAGAAATAGTGGATAAAAACCCATTGATAGCATGGTGATTTTCTATAGTTATGTGGTTGTTTACCAGAGGGTAAATGATGTGAAATTAGCGTTAACTGATGCTAATACGCGTAAACTGATGTGAAAACTGCCTCTGCCTGCATTTTGCCAAGTTAATCAGTGGCTTTCCGGTGTCAAAACCTTTTGGAAGCACATGTGATATTACAAAATCCCTTTCCAGGAGGTGTTTTGATTGGTGTTTGCTGATCTGTGAAAGATGCCGTTCTGCATTACTTACCATCTGGTTATTTAACATAGCCATGGAAAATCGCCATTTTTGAGTTCCGTAAACCTCTATAAATGGGCCATTTTCCATGGCTATGTTAAATGGTCTGCACCCTTTCTGCTTTTCCTGCATCTCCGATCACAACCAAAACTTCTCTGATCTACCTCACAAAGTCTCTCCTCGTGGCTCCATGGAGATCCACCATGGTTCCCAACTGCTTCCGAACCGGCATGGGACAGTCATCTAAGTAGGCGCATTTTCTGGTAGACATAGTACACTTGGTACACAAGGCACAAGATGCAAGGGCTTCACAGGCTTCACATTTTCTAAGAACGCGTTTGGAGATGCGATTGCTGCAAGTTTTCAGGCTTGTTCAGGCTTGTCATGTCAACTGCCTCGAGTTATACGCTACTGAGCTAATCAAAGTCTATGGCACTGGAATATGTGAACAGAGTGAAACTCGGACATGCGTGGAAAATTCATGAGCTCTACTTGGGTGGTATGATCTTGAATGTTGGCAACCCAATCATGATCACTGGGCAGCTGAAATCCAGCCGTTTTCTTGTACTATTCGCCATGGCACCAGCAGTTGCTGCCCTAGGTCCTTGAAGCAGTAGGTGGGACCGTGGAACAGCTCTGCCACAACCGCCTGAGACCGGGGGTCGTGAGGTACCCAAAATCTCAGTTTGAACTGATTGTAAAAAAAACATCCCCATGTGGGGGGTTCCATAAATGGGGTATCCCAATAGCTGGATGGTTTATTTCATGGAAAATCCCAATCTAAAATGGAGGATAACTAGGGGTACCCCATTCTAGGAAACCCCCATTTTACTGGGAAACATCGACTCAACCACTTGCCCTGTCCATGGGTGAACCAGAAAATCCTGAAAAGACCATAGAACACTTCTATGGCCCACTGAAACCTGCCTGTTGCAGTGGTTCTTCTCCTTTCGATTCTATGTAGATTCTACTCCTTGAAACAAGAAACGTTCTATTTCAAGCCGCCAAACTGGGAACCAAATGATAAGGAAGCGTTAAGGTTTCATATATCATGGAATCATGATCAATCTCTTAGCTTATCTACCAAGAGGATTCAATCTTGCTTCATGATAAAAAAAAACATACAGCCATGATTTTTCCTTAGATCCCTGAAACTACAACATGACCAGTCTACAGTTTCTCAGGGTCTAAGAAACTTTGACCCATACCCACTTTTACCTGCTTTTATACCTTTATCATTTTTTAAATCAGTTTTCTTGGATGATGACTTTCGTTGGTAATATATATATATAGCATATATATATATATATGTGTTGATGAATTCAAAGATACCATTGGCAATCATGCCATCTCACCACAATTTCACAAGTCAAATCCTAGAATGCCAAATTTACGTGTATGTTTAATATATATATATTATATACTATTATATACCCTGATCATCCCTGATCTACGGGGGATAAACATCCATTTGCAAGCTATTTAGACGTGAAGCGAGGATGGCAAACTACAGGCTTCCTATGTCTCCTTGGTAGTTTCCCATCCAAAGCACTCTGACAGCCACAATTTATATTGTTTTACCACCAAAGCATTGTTGGAACCAGCGATTTGAAATCCACATATCTCCAGAAAATGGGTCGCTTCTGAATTTGAAACATCTTTCGGATTGCTGGTTCCTCAGTGCACTTTTTTTGAACAGTGGTGAATTCGAAGAAGTATTCATCTGATTTCAGCGAAATTCATCCCTTCGACTCGTTCATATCAAACACCCCCTAAACAAAACCTTGGTTTTTATTGGGAATTTCCACTGAATTGGGACCATAGAAATGGGGTGTTTCATATGAACCGGGATTACAATAAATCACCAACTTAAAATAAGGTCGATTGGGCATGATTCCCCGAATCCTAATCATATCATATCTCATCATCATTTCGGTGAGGTCGGAGTGAGGTCATTATAATTTAGCCAGATCCAAAAATCACCGATTTACCATGAATATCCAGTATATAACATCCATGAAAACCCCCATGAATTGTGGATAATGAAAAGTGATAAGTGTCATTTATAATGATAAAGTAGCTATAGATCATGTAACCCCCATTACAGACATCACCAAATCCATAAATCATCAAATGACCATTAACATACATTAACACCCATTAATGGCCCATTAACATTCCATTCCCAACAGGAATCGTCCAGAAAAAAAACCCTCCAGTCGTTGCTGACTGGGCACAGCCTCGGCTAACGGGATCACCGGCACGATGTCCTGCACGATGTTCGTTAAGGGACGGTGACATGGCTGTAGAGTAGCTAATATACAATCCATGGTTTTATACGTACAGTTACGTACATATATATATAAATATTAATTCCATATAATTCCATATAATTGTACCATATAACTGTTATATGTTTACAACCTAACATCATGATGATGATGATGAGGATGATGATGAGCCATCGGAATTTCGGGTGACTTTTAAGGACAAACCCAGATGGCCACTGGACATGTCATTCCCTCCATCGTGGGGATGGATTGGATGGGTCAACATCTATGAATTTACCCTCTGGTAATGACTGTTACATAGCTATTGCAGCTATGGCCCATAGAAATAGTGGATAAAAACCCATTAAAGAAAATGGTGAATCTTTCAATAGCTATGTAACAGTCATTACCAGAGGGTACCTGGGTTCACGGAAGGAATTTCCGCATCCATTTTAAGCAGCGTCATGACTGGATGGGTACCGTTTGGGTACCGTTTGTTCCAAGGTTTACCCAGAGGGACTCAGGGACACTGGCTGGGTACTGCAAAACAGCGAGACGTGAGACGTGGCACGTCTCAACAGAAATGAGCAGTGTTCAAAATCCCTCTATCATTCCATTATACTGGCTGGTTTACAGGGATTCTCCTATTGGATCATTATAACATATATACATATATATATATATACTATAACATACTATAACTATAATCCCCAATATATTGGGTAGTAGTATATTCCCCTAATCATCAACCAACAGGGGTTTTGAACACTGCTGAAATGTAGGTTTGTTTTTGGGTGGATTTGTAAAAAAAAACAACACAGTAGTTCAACCCAAGAAACCAAGCTCGGAAAAAGATCTGGTTATGTATGTGTTCAACTTTCACTTAGAGTGATGGGCTTCTGCAAAAACAACAAGGAAATCAAGTGGTCAAGGAAAACAAGAACACCAATTCTCAGAGGAATTACCCTCTGGTGATTTTAAACATAGCTATGGAAAATCAACATTCTTTACAGCAAAACCATATATAAATTGGCAATGGCTATCATGGCTATCTTATACAAATTACCGGAGGGTATCCTTGTGGGAGAAATTCACGTAGCTTCCATGGACCACATCCTCGGCTAGGCTCCATGGTCAGGAAAGTATCCTTGGTGTGTCCATGGTACCACGTTGTTTATCATATCCTCCAACAGGGTAGTAAAGCCCTTACACCAAGTTTCCGCACCATACGTAAATTTCATGATAAATCATGTTAAGTCCCATGGATATGGAGCCCATGTCTATCAGTAAAGTGGATATGATAAGGCTTCAATCTTGGTTCAACAACCCAAACCAAGCGGGAAAAAACAATGTTGCCATCCCCGGCCCCCAGCAACTGCCACCTGCCCCACGCAAAAAAGACCGACTTTGTCTGCTGAAAATAAGGTACTTAACGTAAAAGATTACATCATGAGTTTCTGGTTGGTGGTTTTAACATGTTTTAACCATCTTGAAAAATATGAAAGTCAATGGGAAGGATGACATCCCACATATTATGGAACAATAAAATTCATGTTTGAAACCACCAACCAGCCATAAAAAACTGTGGGTAAGAAAGTCATCCCGCGATCCGTTGGCTTTGAGCAAACCCTGTCGCTGTTGAACCAATTTGAACCAATGGTGTCGTCTTACTCCATGTTACTCCCAATTTGTAGCCAGTTTATATGATATCATTTTGGGGGTTTCCTAAATGGAGGTCCCCCCAAATCACCCGAGCCATGTTCTCAATGATTCTAAATGTCTTATTCTGGCAACAAACAAGGAAATGCTTACGCCATTGCTTACGTTTTCCTTACACGCGTACACGTTTTGCTTCCGCCCACATCTTGTCTTACGCGGAGCTTACGCTGTCTTACGCTGACCACAGTTCTGCTTATGCCACACCCTTACAAGGGGCCCCTTCCTAAACATGAATTCAAGGGTTTCGAACGTGGATCATCTACAGTAAATTGAGATCATTTAGTATTGAAATGTATGGTGACTTGGGGATACCACTTCAATCAAGAAACCACCGTATCCAGCATAGTTGATTTTCGAAGCCCATGTTTCTTATTGGTTGAACCAATCTATTTACCAGAGTCTGAGTCAGTGTAGTTGGACTTACACCCCACTTTTGTACGTTCTGGCTCATCGCATACCCATCTGGATGAATCATTTAGTAATCCACCAACCTGCGATTCAGTATATAATTTGGTGCTGATTACCCTTAGCAATCGTCATTCCAGTGACGTCGCGACGAGGTCGTTACAATTCATCCAAATCACCATTGAATCCGATTATATCTCCATTCTTACCACCATTTTTGATGGTTAAATTATTTAATCATGTTAAATCCCTTCCCCTTCCCCCTATTACTAAACGTACCCTAAATACGTTAGTTTTTGGGACATTTCAGACTGACCAATTTGATTTTCAATTGATCCCCTTTCGAAAACAAATTAACAATGAGGGTCCCATTTGCGGGTTTCACCCCCTAATGATAAAAACTAGTCAACCCGGATGTGTTTTTTTTTTATCAGGGTCGGACTTTTAAGATTGAAAACTTTTTGTTTAACAAAAAATAAGGTTTCAAATTTAAGATTAGAGGAAAGCATTGAAAATCAGTTTTTGGTAATATGATAATTAAAGTTCTAAAGATTAAAGAACATTTAATCGACTTTGACATGGGAAAACATAGTTTTTCTATATCAAGGTGTTTATTTTAATATCAGGGGGAAGCTTCGCACCCCAATACTAAAAACTCCTCCAGGTGTTTATCATTCGGGGGAGTATATGAAGGGATTGATCGTGAATCACCATTGTTTCTATATGTTTCCAGGATTTTCCCAAAAAGTTTCCCCATATCTTTCGAGATTTTTACCCTCTGGTAATTTAACATAGCTATTGAAATGGTGATTTATAGTGGATTTTCCAATTGAAAATGGTGATTTTCCATAGCTATGTTAGTTTACCAGAGGGTACACATTTCGCTGGCCAGCCAGCGACGTCTCCCCATCCAGGCATCCGCCAGCTCCTCCGGCGGCAGCTCGTCGCCCACGAAGAGTGTCAGCAGCTCCAGCGCCAGCGCAGGGAAGTCCAACGAAGCCCACCAGGCCAATGTGGTTTCTGAAGCCAGCCGTGCGGAAGATCGGTTGATACAGAATCTAAATCCTGAAAAGATTGCTTTATAGACTATAGACAACATGCATCAACATGCTATAGATTTTCTTAAACATCATTTAGCTTTATGAGTGGGTAAGTCCTTTTCTATCTAAGGTACGAATAGGTACTATGTATATTACACTAAATAATATGATTATATATGATGATATATTATACATGTGTGTGTGTGCGTGCAACTTGTTTGTATTGTTTGCTGGAGGACCCTGGATTAATAGTAGGCAGTGCATAGCTCTGGTGGTGCTGCTAGGTCCAAAGTTATTATACGGGAGCACTTGTGCGTACAGTGGTATACACTAACAGTATTGACTGAATTTTCTGAAACTGGTACAGATTTACCATAATTATGGCCTATGGCTTTGTCTGAAAGCCCGTATTTACAAGCCGCAATGTCTCTAGTCATTGGGGCATGAAAATACTCACAACGACACCAGTTTTGGAACTGGAAGGTACCCACATATTGGCCATATTGTGGTGATTATTGTGGCTCTATACTCTTTTATCGTGACAATTCACATTATGTCCTATTATATCCCCATGATACATCATTATACCACCAATTTTGATGGGTAAATCACCATATTCGATGGTGAAATCAAATTAAATCACCATTTTGGATCGTTGAATCATGTGAAAGCACCATTTTTTGGTTAAATCATGTTATACCACCATTCTTCATGGTGAAAAATCTCCATCGATGCTGAAAATTCACATTCTTTGATGGTTAATTCAGCAAATCTCCATCTGTGCTGGTTCACCTGGTGATCATGGTCCCAGACCACCTGAGATACGTGGTAGCTCCTCTGGCACAAAGAGACCTCCGTCTGGAGCATATCCTGGGACACCAAGGGACGCCGTAGATTGCCATAGCATTTCCTAAGATTTCCATAGATTTCCCAACATTTCGTTGTCATTGTCCGATTTTTTGAAATCTGGAAACTGGTAAACCTATATTATGAAATATGAAGATCATTGTGAATCAGTATTCACAATTCTGAAGTATCATATATTTGTGGGTGATTTCGAGACAAAACTACTGTGGTTGGGGACCATCCTATTAAACATCACCCCTTGGGGGGTGGATGTCATATGACCAACCAGGCCCAGCAAAGTTACACACAATGCTGTAGTTTCAAACTGAAATGAAGAGTCAAAAAAAACTCAACGAGTCAACACCCCATTCTGTTGGTACCCTCTGGTTATGACTAACAGTTCGCCATGGAAAATCACCATTTTTAATAGGTAAACCATCTATAAATGGACCATTTTCCATGGCTATGTTAAATAACCAGAGGGTAAATGGTCAATTTCTGGATATCTGATATCACCAACTTCACCTTCTCGGTACACACCGTGAAGTGTTCAGCATGAGACGCACAACTGTCCTGTGCAAAGAGCTTCTGCCAGGGTGGCCCCTTTGGCCCCACCCCGAGTGCTGCAAAAGCGCATGGCTCTGATCTGAAGTTCCAGCTAAAACGTGGGTCCTATGGGCCCCAAGTGTATATATGATCAAATTTGCATGGTGAAATGTGGGTGTCTTTTAAGTCATGGAGGACTGTCAGCAAAACCATTGTTGTTTCATGACTTGGATGATTTTTCGGGGTACCTACATGACTTGGGAAACCTCCAAGTCATGATTCACCAGTGGAGTTACAATGTGGGGCCTCCAAACGTTATAAGTTGGTTTATAACCCCATCTAACATATCTAACTATGGTTATAACTACCATAAACCCTAGTGAAATTGTAGTTATAAACCAACTTAGCTATCTTGGGGGCCCCACATTGATAGGGGCACCAAAAATTCGGGTGATCTCCGGCTCCAAGACTTGACCACAATGGCGTATCTGGGGCCAAGTGAGCCTGAAAACACAGCTGTTGCAGGACTGGTTGGTGGTGCAATTTCAGCATCTTGAAACATGATGGAGTTCGTCAATGGAAGGATGACATCCCTTTTCTATGAAATGGAACATAAAATTCATGTTCAAAACCATCAATCAACCAGCAGTTGTTGCAGGAGTATCTTCCTCACATTAAGCGATTTGCATTCACCAACTATGCCGTTTCACGGCCAAACTCTGAAAGCGTTGATTTCCCAAGTCCCAAGTTAGCACAGTATTCCACAGCCGAATTCCACAGCTGATTCGGCATGGTCACTTTTGGTTGTCTTCAACTCTGAGATCTTGGGAGTTCTTGGCGAAGATTCCAGTGGTTGGGCTTCAGCATTTTGACGAATACTCCACAAACAGGGAATATCATCCCAATCTATATCATGATTCATGTCAATGTTTGACAAAAACGGACAATCCATGCATCGATTTGCCAGTTATTGCCAGTTATTATATTTTCATATATTTTCCCATTTTTTCAGACACACCCATCACACCCTTATCATGGCTACGTCTCACAACAGCCCCTCTTTCAAAAGAAAGCGTTCCCTTCGGTCGGCCCAGTCTTTGGGGCCGGCGTGGCCGGCGCTGTTGACGGCAGCGCCGGCGTGTGCAGCGCCGACCTTGGTGCCGTAGCAGCGACGCCAGCGACGGCAGCCGGGACGCGGCAGAAGCCTCGGCGGTGGAGATTGGGAACTGGAAAGAAAGCGTTGAATTCAGCATGGATTTTCTTTAAATATCTTTAAATATCTACATTCCACAATGAAACCAGCTCTTGTTTTTTTTGGTGACAAATGAATTTTAAATTTTATAAAATAACTATATAATAACTAAAACATGGGATCATCATTCCCAGTGGCACTGTTAATATGCAAATCTGAACCGGCCACTTAGTCAGTGTATGAATGGTAGTCCTATCACGAAGGGCCGTTAAGCAATATCCATGTATTATCATCTATGTTACCCTCCGGTAAATCAAACACGGATGGAGGCAATCCATCATAGATGATTTTCCCGGCTATAAACCTCCATTTAGTGCAGATGTTCCAGCCACGTTTGATGACACCGGAGGGTACATGAAGGAACATCTCTCGACCCACCCGGACTGGTGACTTAAGGTGCAAACTTGTTCTGGGACTGAGCCATGCAGGGACTTTCTCAAACAGTATGAGCACACCATGCTGCAAAGATTGCGAAGAGTCAACACAAAAAGACACTTTGCCAACAAACAATATAAGTAATAATGTTGAACCACTTGGGCTCTTCTGAATGGGGTATATCCCCAAATGGCAACTAATCCCTTCCTCCTAATACTAAACCCCCCCCCCCCTAATACAAAACACGGCAGGTAGTTTTTAGTATTAGGGGGGTATTTATTATTAGGGAACCAAATCGAAGTCATGTTAATTAATTAATTAAATTTCCTTATATAACGCAATTAAAATATTGCCAAAAATGGCAGTTCGAAGCTTACCCCTAATACTAAATTAAAACCCTTAATACTAAAAACTATTTTTTCCGATCTCAAAATCAATTAAATTTCCTTATATAACGCAATTAAAATATTGCCAAAAATGGCAGTTCGAAGCTTACCCCTAATACTAAATTAAAACCCTTAATACTAAAAACTATTTTTTCCGATCTCAAAATCAATTAAATTTCTTTATATAACGCAATTAAAATATTGCCAAAAATGGCAGTTCGAAGCTTACCCCTAATACTAAATTAAAACCCTTAATACTAAAAACTATTTTTTCCGATCTCAAAATCAATTAAATTTCTTTATATAACGCAATTAAAATATTGCCAAAAATGGCAGTTCGAAGCTTACCCCTAATACTAAATTAAAACCCTTAATACTAAAAACTATTTTTTCCGATCTCAAAATCAATTAAATTTCCTTATATAACGCAATTAAAATATTGCCAAAAATGGCAGTTAGAAGCTTACCCCTAATTGCTAGAGTAGCTAGGCAGCTTGGAGTGAGGGATTGGGACTAGGCCCCCCTAATACTAAACACCCCGGGGTGAACTAGTTTTTAGTATTAGGGGGGAGAACCCACAAATGGTAGGTTGATTTTTAAATTGTTTTTTAAAGGGGATCAATTAAAAGTCAAATTGGCCAAACTGAAATTTTCGGAAATTGGAGATGGATGCCTGTTTTTAGTATTAGGGGGACGTTTAGTATTAGGAGGAAGGGATTATACTATGGGGAATATGAATAACGGATCACTGGATTTGGGGTAGACTACTCTCACACAAAATCACAAACCCACTTGTTGCAAGCATCATAATCCCATATAATCCCACTCAGCGATAGTCACAGTCTTCTTGACTTTTTTCGCCTGCGTGCGACCTTGTGACAACGCTAGCCCTTGAAATACGGCTACAGCTGCGGCGACGCAAAACTCAGGACTTTACATTCAATTATGTCCCACCCTAGGAATAGTGAAGCTATTGTGGAGAGCATGTACAATGTAAGTACTACGCAATCTGAAAGGAACGATGTTGAGCCGTGGAACCCAGATTTTTTCTGGGGAATTCTAGACCTCATCTTAGCTGGGCATCCAAACCATCCGCTCAATGGAGATAGACATTGTGTGATTAAGTTAAAGCACCAAGGTTGGATTTACGTGTGCCCAGAGCAGGGTGTATTTGACCAAATGTGGAAGGTTCGGCCCCTGAAATCTTCCCAGGGTGAAGGGATTACCATGCAGAATCAAGGGTCCCGGATAGGCCCAATGGGGCTTCGCCCCACCCGAACAAGAGCTGGATTCTTCGTAGCTGGCAAATCATGAAAATCAAACATCATCAAACAGCATCAAAGCCTCAAACAAAGCAGTTCAACAAACATGTCTGCTTAATGATTTATACCTCATTAAGAAAAAACATAACGTGAATCGGGACATATCGGCAGCATCGTCCCAAGTAGGCTCTGATTTGAATCCAGTCCACAAGGATATCCATTCCCCAACCCCAGCCCGGGCAAATACGGGTGTTTCATGGTGTTTCTTTAAATTCAGAAACAACCCTGTAAACTCAACGATCAAAGTATCGACTGTTCTATCATCGATGTTTGAAAAATGGGCTTCCAGTTGGGATTGGAGAAACACCACTGATCCATAAGATCTATGTACACCTCAACCCTTCTTGGTGCCATGGACCCTATGGGTCCAAGACTGCCACCGTCGAGAGGCACCTGAGGCGTTTTGTTCGTTGCAGGACCCAGTGGAGGATGCTTTTTTTTGGGACGTCAACAGCGATTTTGAGGAATCTTTTTGGGAGACTTAGTTGAATTGTTTGGGGCTAAAAAACAACCATTTCAAGGGGATTTGACAGTTTCTGAATGTCGTTTGATGCCAAGAAAACAGGAATTTCCAAGTGATTCGATGGTTTCCTGCTGGAAAAGGCATGTCTACGGGGGATTTACATGGACTCATCACCATGGAATCATAACCGTTTCCCACTTCCAGCTCCACCCTCTCTGCTTACACGACCTTTTTACCATCGTTTTTCAGATGTTTCCAGTGCATATTGATTGAAATGATGGAGGGGGATCCGGAAGTCATAGTATCCAAACGGCATTATTCTCAGCAAATCTGGCTGGCTGGAACACATTTTCTGAGAACATCATCATTTTTTTCTACATTCTTCTACTGGATATTTCTGTGAGGAGGGGACCCAATCTATTCCGGCCTATTCCAGCTTCGACTCCGAAGGGCGGTGTGCGATCCAGACTGGCACCACATTTTTCACTGACTGGACCTACTGAAGTGGCCTCCAGAAATTCTTGGTATTCCAAGTATTCCATTGTATGCCAACCCATTTTTTTAATCCCCATAAAGTGCCGTGGGTTTCATACCCATCATATCCCTATTTTCTGTAGCCAGTTTTCTTGGAGAAGCCAAAAAGATTCTTGCACCAAGAGACCCCAAGACGATACCTAAGGTGATGAAGGTCTTGGCCAATTTGGGCCAGCGAAGCGTAGGACCGGTGTCTTTTCCTTGCAGTTTTTACGTGCCGTTTTTAGGTGCTTGATATGGAGATGATGGAGCGGGTTGAAATGGGGCTTTCTTCAAATGGGGATAGTACCATAGTTTCCAAATGTTTCCAATACTAATGCTCTCCACAATTGGGCTGGTTGGTGATTACAGCCCCTCTGAAAAAAATATTAGTCAGTTGGGATGATTAACCCCAATAGATGGAAAGTCATAAAAATGTTCCAAACCACCAAGCAGTGGGGATATTTGGGGATGGGTCAAAACCTTGTACCCCTGGTGAACATCAAAATAGCTGGCAAATGGATGTTCATTCCCCTAAAAATGGTATTAATAGGTATTGATTCATACCCATTTCAGTCATCATGGTTTCCAATACTGAAAACCCACCATTTTCCACTTCACTCTGACTGATTTGGGGCTGGAAACTCCACATCCCGCCATGGATCAATCCATGGATTTGCAGACCATCGCTCTGACCAAATCGCTGGTTAAAAATGTGCAAAATCAGAGGTTCTATAGTTCTATGTACATATAATCATATAATATATATATATATATGTATATATATATGTATAATCTAATATGTACATGCCTGAGACATTTACATATACTCACTGTGCATGCATACATAATCAGAATCATATATATATATATATATATTACATGATGACACTTGCTTATTATATCATTGTTATTCATTGTCTATATATATATATACTCACTATGCATACATACATCACTCATACATCCTCATACATATATCGTGTGTATATATATATTATATACATATAGACATTATTATGGTCACACTAGATTATGATATCATTGCCATAACATGACATAAACATGATATAATATATATATACGTATATATATATATGTAGATACCACATGAAATTGCTACAGCTTAACAGAAATGCAGACGTGACACCGTGACCCTGGTCCTTTCCGAACCTTTGAAAAAGCCATGGTTCGGGCGCTGATCTTCAACATGATCGCACCTGTCGAGGGAGGCGCCACCATTGGGGACCAGTCGTGTTAACTCAGCAACTGCTTGTTTTTTGCGGCTAAAGTGGATCCGATTTCTTTAGATACCAAAGACATACCTCTGGTGAACTAACATAGCAATGGAAAATGGCTATAAATATATTCAAAATTATTGAAATATGATGTTTCTAATCCTCAATTAGTCACAACATTGGTGTGTTCTGGCGTTATCTTAGATTACTGCACCGGCAGAAATGGAGGACCCTTGTAGCTACTGTGCTACAGCTTGAACTGTACCGGTTTCGCTCTCAGCTCCATTGGTACAAATTACATCAAATTACTGTGAAACTCCAAGACTATCATTTCCAACACAGTTGGAATAAAGTTAAAGCATCTTTGGATATCTTTGGGATCAGCCTTTTGCAGCTCAATCTTTATCCGACGGATGGGCAATGTCATCTTATTGCTTCAAGCAAGTTGCACACAATTGTCTTACATAATGCAAAGATGTTCGTAAAAGTCAAATGGCTTCAAATATGTGCATGTGTGTACATGTTCTGAGATCATGTTCTTATCATTTATTCTCTACATACCGTGCACTCTTACGCTCACACGGTGTATCTTCAAACAGGACAATGCCGCACGCCCTTCCCCTTTTGGTTGTCCCCAATGCCGTCCAGCCTGGAAGAATAAAAGCCAAACAGGCTCCAGAGCATGCCTGAACTCACTGCTGGTGCCGATGATTTTTTCGATCGTCCCAAAACTGGACATGAACATGAAACAACCAAGCCCATGTCTCGTTAAACCTAGGCTTCGCATGAAGGCAAAACATGGCGGCCAATGCTGACAAAAAGAGGCAAGTGCAGTACGAGTTGGGCTTGTTGACGCTTGGAAATCAAAGTAAGTCACCATTATGAACAATTATTCCCCTCTTCCTATTACTAATCCCCCCAAATACTAAAAATTAGGGTCCGCGTTAAATTTTGGGAAATTTCCGACTGGCCAATTTGATTATCTACATTGATTGTGGCACGGAAATAAATGAAGGCTTGCCATGATTATTGTAGCACCCTTACTTTTTTGAACTCAATGTACATCACCATTGTGAATCAATAAACAACTGGAACCCCAATCATCTTTGTTGGTATAACCCCCATACCCATGCATACTACAGTTAGATACCCCTGATCAACCAAACTGATTGGAGTGTTATACATATATAGGTTTCTTAAAATGGGGGTAGCACCAAATCATACATTTTAATCAGGTTTTCCACACTACAGCATCCATTTTAGCCGTGCAGCTCCACACAAGGAGACCACGAAGGACACATCCTCCAAGACCGCCCCAGCGGTCGCCAGGGCAAGCACGGAGACCTGGGGATACGAGGCACCTGAAAAATATGGGTTCCATAGTCATGGGGCTGGGTAAATTATATTAATTCACTAACCTGAATTGTTGGGCCATTTGGGGATGATGTCCCTTACTAACCATGATTCCAGGGTTCGGGAGAACAGTGAGGTCGTTATAATTTACCCAGATGGGGGTACCCCTTTATCGCTGGATGGTTTACTGTATTTCATAGAAAATCCGAATCGAACATGGATGATTTGGGGGTTCCACAGGGGGATATCATGGGATACCTATGGACAAATCCGAAAAAAACCGATGCATGATACCCACGAGTTGAATGATTTGGGGGGTACCACCATGACTTGTCGGAAACTTCCAGATGTACAAAGATGACAAAACATATGGCTTCATCATGTGGTAATCTTTTGTATCATTGTATCTTTTGGCGGCTGCCGAAAAAAAATGGCGGGGTCGGAAATGTCTGACCTGTGGTGATTTTGTGCCAAGGTACGTGGATGAGGATGCGGGAGAAACCATGAAACCATCCAATTCTGATTACTATTGAATATTGGTTATAGGTCGTTGGAATATATTGGAATCATCATTTTAGGCAAGCATGAACATGAACAAACATGTTTCACACGTGTTTTCGTACTTACCCCTGTTCACATGCATCATTGCAACACATCTTCCAGCTATATTTGACATGGAATTAGCACTACAAGTGGGGCCATCCACCAACTGACATTCCTCCAGTGGGTGAGGCCATTAGCCCTGAGTGTCAGATCTGTATAGATTCGATCAATCTCAAAGCAGTGAAAACTTCTCCATCTTTCCGTTTTAAGATATGTTCAGACATGGTCAGACTTCCACCATTAAACCACCATTAAACCACCATTAAGTCACCAGTAAATCACCAGTAGACCATTTGTTCAGATCATGTTCCTCTTTTTCTTCGCTCCCTTGGTTTCACCCCCGGAATTCCATCCCCGGAATTCCATACATCCGGGACGCCACAGTGAACGCGACGCCGTGCACAGTTCGATGGTCTTCCTGATGCGAAAAATCACGGTGCTGGCGAAGCACAACATTGCAACACTGAGTCCATTCGAATAATTTTCCAGATCTGGATGAAGCCACTTTCTAGGGCTCCCAATGACAAAATTTTGGGGGGTTTTTCATTGACAAAATGACACCAGCCAATACTTTTCTCCCAGTGATCTGCATTCTTTTGGGCCGTGCGCCGCGACTGGCCGACGATTATATAACCACCATTTTTCGTGAGGTAAAGCATCACCATGATGGTTTTCCATTTGGTGAAAATCGCAATGTTTCATCAATTTTGCAGGTTTGGTTTCATCACCCATGTTTGATGGTTTATATGATGTTTCATTCCCATGCTTGACGTGGAATCACATGATTTTTCACCAAGCATCTAATGGCCATCCCAGCGTTCGACCGATCAAGCGCCGCAGCGCGTCACGATGCGCGAAGAAAACCAATGGAAAAGAGGCAGCTACACAGAGCCTGGGTCTCTCTGGGTTTCAGGATTCCATGGGAATTTTTGATGGAAATATCATCGGAATACAGTTGGGGATATCATGGAAATATCGTGTGAATTCTTGATGGGATAAAGTGGGATTTCAACTTTCAATGGAGTGCTGAGTGGTTTAATATGGTTTGAGGGAAAACCTACAGGAAACCATGTTTTTTTTTTAATCCAACCTTACATAGAGGTTGCACAAGGTTTCCTGCAAATTGTCCCATCATCAAATTCAGTTCAGTTCGCTCAAGAGGGATCCTCGCTTCAAAAAGAACGGAACATATTAGATGAGACTCCAAAATGGATCCCTGAAACTGTTTTTTATTTTCAACATAGTCTGGTTTAATTCAAAACCACCTGGGAATTATTTTTTCAGGAAACTCGAATGATTTTTTCATCAAATTCTGGGCTGTAGCCTTTTGACAAACCGTTTATGGAGGATTCAGCCAATGACATATATGAAATCACCAAGAAAACTCGAGATAGAAATCAGCTCCATTGAGGCAATGGATGAGGATTTGAAAGGTCCAGAAGATTCACCATCCTAACAGTGTGGGAAACCCGCAGGCCCTATGTGGATATGTTTGTTTGACCAAAAAAGACTCGAGTGACGCTGGGATGACCAAGTGATCAGGGTGCCTGCAGAACTTAGGATGGCCAGGACCCATCATGTCGGTCACAAGAATCCCCACATCTGGCACCCACAGATGGACAACGATCCGGGTCATGTAAGTTTGGATCCAAAATTCACATCCTTTGTACCACCACAAAAAGAAATCCTGTTAACAATTCACATCCTAAGTTCCTTATCTTTCATCGATAATTGTAACCTTTTGGAGAGAGTTACTATATGTGACCACTATATGCTTAAACAAGTGATGCCAATTGTGACCACTAATGACTACAAGAGGGCTACTATACTTAAAGAATTGATGCTAAGTTTAAGTTTTTGCTCTCCCCAAGAAAAGGGCATGTGTATACTTGGATGTGCATCCCACTGAGGATCTGCGGTTTATAGTCCATCACCTATATAATCCCATATATAAGTGGGATATTCCCTTAATCTATATAATCCATCACCTATATAAGCCATATATAAACCATATTTCATCCTATATAACTGCTGATATTCCCTTAATCTAACTGTTTTTTTGTCCCATTTACGAAACGCTTTCCACCCGCAGGTAGCGCAGGGTTCGAGACCCACCAACAACGAGCCCAGTGACGCCATGCCCAACCTGACTCCACAGAGTTCTTGTGAAAAAACATGGTAAATCTTAAACAACTGGATGTGGGTCAAAATGGAAGACCTAGGGGACCACAGATGTGAAAGTCTAGTTTAGTATTAACCATCCAATTATTGGGGTACCTAATTTTGACCCATACCCAACTGGCAATATTTATCTATTTTTTAGCTGGTGAATGGACTAATGTTACATAATTTTACAGCAAAAGATTGAGGTACTAGAGTATCTAACCAGTGGGTTGACCCAGTCATAGGGGAACTAGGGGAACATGATAAATGTATATAAATGTGAGAAATAGGCATCCCAAAGCCCTGCCAAAGTGGTGGTGGAGCGCAACAAACCATTATTGAAACGTCATGAAACTTCCCCAACCAGGATTTGTAAAGCTGTCTACAAGAACCTTACTTGATACATCTGATTGATGATTTCAAGTTGTATCATCTCAAATTTTAGTAGAAACCACCAATCAACTGTATAAAGATATAAAGCAAAGTGCCACTCAAACTCCATCATTGCTTGACAGTGTCAGCCGTCAACTTGAATATGTCAACCAAATGGATCAATATGTCAACTTGTTTTCGCGGGGTGGAACCACTATTGACCAAAGAAGACTTCATTAAAAATGCCATGTCCTTGTTACATTTCTGTCAGAACCATCAGGCAATCTATCATGGTAATGTAATATCACTCATGATGTAGGCGACCATGTTGAAAGTTCCAGCGCCAGATTGGTTGGATTGTCAAAGGATATCCACCGCTTGCTGGATCTGACAGAAACCATCAGGTGGATGGCTTCTGTGTGTGAGTCAAGTTTAGGGTACCTAACAGGGGCATGGTGAATCTATCCCCCAAAACGATCCAAACATCAGCCAAGGGGCCACATGAAAAGAACCTGTGGCCAGGGGCCGGCGGGGCTGGTTGATGCACAGTGTTTTGGTGCTTGCTTCACCATCTTCACTCGAATCTCTAAGAAATTACCATGATATTATATATAATCAAGCATGGTTTCCTTCCCTCATGTTTTGCTGACTACACCCTATTTGCGGCTTGCTGAGAGCTTCCTATCAATAAGACCTCAGTTTATTGGTATTGGGGTCCACCATTTACGATCTGAATGTCGGAATTTTGAGGACCCCTATCAATAAACTGGTGTTCATTCATGCTTCAGTCCGTGACTGTCATTGGTTGGCTGGCTTCTCCCACCTCATGATAAGCTCTGTGATCTATATCAAAATTGGTACAATGATATATATTATGTTGTGAGTGACAAAAATGGGGATACCCCTCAAGTCCTCTGGTTCACCATCGTTTTTCCCCACTAAACATTGGCTACAAATTGGGTGCCATCCAAAAAATGATTGATCCAAAAATTATTTTGACCTCCAAAGCCACCCAATGGTAACTACTGAAATTATAACCTCCATGAATTGGAATATACCCTTTGGTAAACAGCCTATGGAAAATCACCATGTTGAATGGGTAAATCAACGATTTCTATGGCCATTTTCAATAGCAAACTGTTAGTTTACCAGAGGGTAATCCCTAAAGCCAACCGCCTTGGTATCCAAATCGTAGCCCGTCAGCGCGTTGCCCGGCACGTCTTTGCCGAAACGCGCGAAACCAGCCAAGCCGAACCTGGACCGAAAAGTGGGGCTTTTCTACGTGGAAAGCAGTATGGACAAACAAAAGTATGCATGCACACATACATTTATTTATATGTACATACATAATATTTATTTTACTGAGGCCAAATCAACCTGCAGGTATGTGTCTACATCATTCTGTATATATAATATATAAGAACACGTGTTATCGACTAGGTCTGTCCAATCGGCGATGAAACCACCATGTCTCTTATTAATTCTTATATCTGAGTTCATAGCCGCTAGCCTCTTCAGAAGTCCCACTGTTTGTTGGAAATGTCAACCTTTTTTGGCAGGTAACGTCCCAACAAAAACTCCCCCGCGCCAGACACAAAATGGGGGGGTAGTGTATACCTGCAACAATAGTGGGTATTTACCCTCTGCTTATCTAACATAGCTATAGAATACCATGGAAGCCCTGGCCTATGGATGACTTTCCTATATTTCTCCTTTAAAAATGGTGATCTTCCATAGCTATAACAGCTATGTCAAATAAGCAAAGGGCAAGTGGCGAAGATTTCAACCCTTCGCCATTCCCACGGCCATCCCATGGCCACGCAACGCAGCATAGATCAGGAAGGCCAAGATGTATGCGGCTCCACAGACCTCCGCGAATTTCATGGGCGTCCGACCTGCCCGGCTGTCAAGATCCCAAAAAAGAGGTGGTGATTGGGGAATACACACTGCTAATTTGAGATGGTTTGCACACACAAAAATATGGGTATCATCATTTTGATCTGTTCTATATGTTTTCCTCATATTTATGGCAACATATTAGTTTTTGAGTGACACTACCCAAATTTTTGTTTTACCCAGAAATGGATCAATAGCATAAACGACAATCCCTATGGGACCCACCAGGCTGTTCCACACAAAAGCGGGAGCACCTCTAAAACCTGGGAACCTGGGTTTGGAATAGCAAGGATTATATACCCACTGGTACATCGCTATATATATATATGTAGTTAAATATATAATATAATATAATATAATATAATAAAAATAATAATACAATAAATATTAATATCAATAATCGTAGAGAACTCATTGCTAAATCATCTATATATTTTTTTATTTTTTTCTCCCATAGCTATGCTAAATTCGGGATGGTAGGTTTCATTTTCATACTGAATTTGCAGGACTGCGATTAGCAATTCAAGTATTGAGAGGTATTTCAAGTATTACCCGAGGGTAAACATACAAACAGATGTGGTTTCACCATTGGAAACTAATGATGGTGTTTCTGGGAAAATGATCGACCACATGGTGCGTTTTCTACATCGAACTGTTAGTTTAAAGGATGGTAAATAGAACATCTTCGATTGATTTGGTGGTTTAGTGTTTACCAAACAAAGGCAACTTCCAAAGGACCAAACTGCAGCATGCGCTGTCTTTATCGTATTATTCTATACGTAGATGCAGAACCACTTGGCAATATCCTCCTCGTACAAACACATTAAAAACTGTGCAATGTCATCCTGACTTGAAAGCATATACTCCCTACATCTCCATATATACTGTTTGTCATATGGTCAAGTATACAATTATGTGTATATACTACTATATACCATCACTAACATTTGCATATGTATGTAAATATTTATGTATATATATATACGTATGCAATGTTCAATTACGTGTGTATATGTATAATATATACATATAAATAACTATATACAATTGTATACAATTATATATAATTTTGTATAAGTAAATATAAATACATACATATATATATATATATTAATATTAGCAACGAACAACATTATTTGTTAATCTAATGCCATGCACAGATTAGGGCCGTCCCCTATCGGTTGTGAGGATTTCAGTACTCCCGGAGGTGTCGCAAATAGGGTATCGGTATACGGTCGTCCCCTATCGGTTATGAAGGTTTTGTGCAACCTCAGAAAGGCCAAGGCGAAGCAAAACTAAATATAGTATTACAATAATTTTGTCGGTTACTCAAATATTGTATACAATTTATACATATATATATATAACTATACATTATACATATATGCATCCATAAATCATCCCACATCCTTCGTTCTGGAACAACTTTTTTCCAACCATTCCCACATGTCCATTCGCGTAGAAACCTTCCAGATCAGCATAGAAAGCAGGCGCATTGAAGTGCGCCATGAAGGCGCAAGAGTAGATGCCGAAACTTCCTGGTGAGTGGATCCCATACCCAAAGTTTAACGGAATTGGAATGGGGCAAAACTGGTAGATCATGGTGTTTACCCCTCGTTTATCAAAAAGAAAACAAACCATCAAAAATCAACGAGTACGGCAACATGTCACCCAGTATATAATTATCTTTTGGGTCGGCAGAGTGTTTGTGAATTGGCAGAGGGGAACATTGAATTCGGATGGTGCGATTTCTTGACATGGTGCGCTAACACTGCACCCCAGCACCTTCAGCGATGATACAGAGAGAGACAGATATATATATATATAATATACATATATATACATATATACATATCAGATACCGCAATTGGTCCCATGTTTCACCCAAAACTCGAATTAACAAAGGGTCAACATTGTATTATTTGTTTGCATTTGGACAAAAAACACAAGCATGGCCGGCTCCTCTTGGAGAATGCTACTGCATTGCCCAAGGCCCGAAAGACTATCACTGAGTGAAAATCCAGTAATGTAATAAGAAACCATCCATTTGGGATTTGGGAATAGCTTATAGCACCTATCTATAGTGATTTGGGGATGGTTTATTTTTGTTTTACCCACATTAATTGGAATCTTACTTTAATCAACTTTAATCTATAACCTGTACCTATTCAATGTGTTCAGAACCAAAGTGGTCAGGTCTGAATATGTTTTAGGTGCCGGGCATCTGGGAAGCTCGCGGCTGTTGTCACATTTTGTATGTTACTAGCAACATGACTGTGGGGTGGGCTACTGACGTTCATTTGCACTTGCGAACATATGTCATGCCACACTACTGTATGTCCTCTTGCACTTGCACACATGCTGTTGCTACGCTACGGTACCAGTACGTTCTCTTGCACCTGCACACATATATCATGCTACGCTACTGTACGTTCTCTTGCACTTGCACACATATATCATGCCATGCACTTGACAACCTTGCAAAAATAAATATGCAAAAATCAGGTTGAATCCAGCTTGGTATACACGTAGAGCTGGGCATAAAGATATTCCCACCTTTCGCAGGACATGGATATTGATGCTGCTTTGTGTAAGATTGGTCAACTGGCAGCCCCTGCATGAAGAAAAAAAAACAGCTGCTCTTGCAAAGACATACCTCGATGATGTTCTTGGACATCTTGACGTTGATGCTGCTGCTGCTGCTGATGATGATGATGATGATGATGATGATAGTAATAAATACTATTTTCTCCTATATTTAAGATTATTTTTTGATACTAGTGATAGCAATAATAATAATAATAATAAAATGATGATGATGAAGATGTTGGTGATGTCTTTGTTGACGCATTCTGACTGCCCATGTTTGCCACTCACCACCCGCAGGGAATCCTCCCAACTCAACCCGAAAAATACTGAACATGACTTCAAACCACACATATCCAAAATGACAAATTGATATCAAAAAAAATGACGTGAAATAGTTTCTCCCTAGCTACGGTCAACTTGGTAAAAACAAACAATTGTCTTAACATGATGATTAATTCCATTGCCGGAATATCCGAATATCCAAGAGTTACAGAGTTGCAGAGTTACTACGGAACCCTCAGAACATATGCACAAGGACCTTCTATGTTTTTGTTTCCGTATATTTTGTTAACAAACAAATTCCCAGCAACATTTTGTCAAGTTGTCAGAGCATATTTGCTCTTTCGTTGATCCCGAAAAATGCGCTGACTGCGAGAAAAACATCGCCCAAGATTCGCAAAGAACCAAGCCAATCCGGCGCCAAGTCGTCGAAACCCTCCAGCCCGCTCGATTGATTAAGTAGGAAACTGATGGAGTCCAAGGTGACGTAGAGGAAAACATACCTCGGCCACAAGAAGCAAAGCAACTTTGATAACTTTGGCTGGGTAAGGGGTACAATAATAACTGCGGTTTTCCGTGTCCTGCACGGTAAACATATGTATATATATATATATACATTGTTCTTGTTTAATTATATGTCTCCAAACCATTACATCAAGGCAGTATTTATGGATATTTATGGATATATATATATATATTTATGGATATTTATGGATATTTATGGCATGAATAATTCAGTGTAAACCCATCAACGAAACATCCACCAGTCGGTTTACCCGCTTTGTTCGAAAATCTGATATTGCAGGGTAAAATGCAATGCAAACTGTCAATTTTGCAAAGGGACACATCTTTCAAAGCACATCTAAGAATTGGAAATCCAATGATTCCTATAACTATACTAAACAAAAGATTGTGGGGCCGGTTGAGGACAGGGGCGATTGGCCATGAAATCAACCTATATCAACCCTTCTGTTCAAGGGGCTAATTCAGACACATTTTTTGAGGAGGTACCAATTGATTTCCATTAAAAGTTTAAGCTGGCATGTAAATGTCCAAGTTTTCAGAGGGAAGATTACAATTTACTGTGCGTACTGAAAGTGGAGGACGTTCCCTTGGAGTGAAGCTGGTGCCCGCGATTGAAGCCATGTATAGGGGGGTAGAAGTGAATGGATGTTGATGAGTGTTGATGACATATATATATGGTCCCGTCCTCCGTCTCTCCACCCCCCCCCCCATGGGTTGGGTCCCCAGGTAGTAGCCCCAATTCCCTTCTATTTGCAAGCTATTGGCAGCATTTCTGAGGTCCAGCGTCGTATTTGCTAGGTCTTTGCAGCATTTCTGACTACCAGCCTCGCATTTACTAGGTACATGCTACCTTTTAGGCGACCTACGTAGCACACATACTCCTTCAAAGTACCTACGTGCTACCTATAGTCATACATACATGTGCTATGTATCTACTGTATCTACTTCCTGTTTACTACCTGTGTACTCTGACAACACTACCTCTGTTGAACATATACCGTACCTACCATACATGTCAATGATGCCATGCATACCATACCTATCATATCTATCATACATACCATACATACCATACATATGAAATGTAATTACCACACCTACCATACATACAATAGCATACATACAATAGCAAGCATACATGCCATACATACCATACCTACCTTAGATAGGACATATTCCATACCCATCATAGTAACCATACATACCATACAGACCATACATACTGTCATATCAAACATACCATATCCAACAGACTTACATACCATACCTACCATCCATACAATACCAACCACTCATGCCATACATACCATACCTACCATACATACCAAACATACCATACTTTCCAAACATGCCATACCAGACCGACCATACACACCATACATACCCACCATACCATACCACACCCCCACCACACCACAGGGGGGGGAGGGGGACAGTGCCACACCCCCACCACCATACCACACCCCCACCACAGGAGGGGGGGATATGGTATACACCACAGGGGGGGGAGGGGGACAGTGCCACACCCCCACCACACCACAGGGGGGGGAGGGGGAAGATCTCATATGGGACCAGTATATGGGACCCATCCCATATGGGGGGGGAGGGGGGGGGGGGCAGGGCAAGGGCCTGGTGCATATATATATATATATATGTAACAGAGTTTGCCATGGTACTGAATAAAACACGGCCACAAAACTGCAGTGCCCACATCCATTTTTGGATGCCAAACAGACCAAGGCCATTTGGCACAGGTAAATCCTTTCATTGTCACTACAAGCTTTTGCCACGCAGTTTTAGGCCCAGTTAACTAGTTCGATGTCCCCAACAAAAATCAACATCACATCGACTACTATCAGCTATAAATCATCTTGCTTCTGGGTTAAATTCCCATGTGATTCTTGATTTCCTACAATGTGGGGCCCCCTAGTTATAAGTTAGTTTATAACCCCATCTAACTATGGTTATAACTGCCATAAACCCTAGTTATTGTAGTTATAAACCAACTTAGCTATCTTGGGGGCCCCACATTGTATGGACTTTGTTAATAGAAACAATTTTGTTATGTGAAATCACCATTGTTGTTGCGTAACCCCCGATTTTAAATGGCTAAATCATTCATTTTTGCTGGTCAACTCACCAATTCTTGTGGCTTACCCGGGTTACCCTCTGGTAAACTAACAAAAAACTATAGAAAATCACCATTTTATAGCTGGGCAAATCAACGATTTCTATGGCCATAGCTGCAATAGCTATGTAACAATCATTACCAGAGGCTAACCTCGCCAGCGAAATCAGCGCCGTGCGGCAGCGTGCACACCAGCCCGGCGATGGAGGAAATCCGCAGCAGGGAGAAGCGTCGCTTCAAGCAGAGCGGGATCCTTGGTCCGTGTTCCATATGAGGATTTTTATTTATATATAAAATGTATATATATATATACAATATATAATATGTATGTTATATAGTATACAATATATATATATAGTGTAATCAATATATGCTGACCATGTATATATATAGAGTAATCAATATATTATGAGTACTAATTATTACTATTATTATTATCATTGTCATGATTTTTAATATCTATTCATATTATTGCTATCACTCTTATTATTTAAAAAAAAAGTTAAATATTAGACATATTAGTATTGATTACTATCATCTTCAATATTATCATCATCAGCAGCATTAGCAGCAGCAGCCGCGGCGGCGGTGGCGGCGGCATTTTAAAATTCCATCATTGTGTTTCTTGTTATTCTTTTGCTGGTATGACATTATTCTGAGCAATTCCCTACCATGAATGGGAAAGTCAACGAGTCAATGATCACATTTGTCTGTGCCAAACACATTCATAGTAGCATAGCAGTCACATGGACTAGGAGCTATCCAAAAAAAGACTCTTTGCGATAAGAATTCACACTGGGGAGTTGGGAGACCCATGGAAATCTATCGCCCAGGCGATGCAATAGTATGGCTTCAGCATATGTGCCATGGTCAGCTTTTTTGTTGGGTCATCCCGGCATGAATGCGATTCCTTGTAATGGGTATATTACCGGGGGGGACGGCCATCCTGTTTGATGCATAAAACATCATAAAACGTTCTTGTAACTGGACCATGGCACGTATGACTTGAACAAGATGGGATAAACACTGTGGATGAAGCATGGATTAAGGTCAAGTCATTGGGATTTTTAAATAAACAGTCTTACTGTTGCTACTCATCCGCATGACTGCCGATGTACCCCCCGGACGGCCGTCCACTGTCTATCAGGACGGCGCCTGAGTGTACTGAAATTGGTTGGCTCGATTCTGGTCCAAACACCACAACCCATAGGATCCATGTATGGTATATATGGTAACATTTGGGGTATATTAATGGCAAATGTTACCATATATAGCAGCACCATGGATCCTATGGGCAAGGAAGATCCTGAAACAACAAGGTATGTCCCCCCAAAAACCTGTCATCATCTCCCCGATGGATGTCCAATTTTATGGTGTATTTTTTCAAGCGCTGGATCCTCCTAGAACCTGGTCCATGGTCTTTGCCGACGTTGCTGGTTAGCAACAAATATTCCGTTGCTTGTTTACAGCAACAAATGAACAGTTGTACTGTGTTATATTACTTACTGTTAGTTATGTTACTATTACACTGTTACATTACCAAACTAGCCATTTCATCAGTTGGTTCCACCAGAAGACTTTAGCCATTTCAAGACTTGAGCCCATGAGTCAGATACCCTATCCCGGGCCCCTGAAATACTGGTTGAGAGTCGAGAGCTATTCCTACTGGTTGGGTCAATCCATCATCACCAATGCTTGAACGGTCTTAGCCCCTCAGTAAAGATTAAATCTTTAGTCCCAAATCACCTTCCTCGACCCAGGCACACAGACCTATTCCAAAAAGATGCAATGGAGATCACACAGACACACACACACAGACAAAAACACACACAAACACACATCGTGCGCAGGTCGCTTCACCCACCTGTGGACGCTCATTGGGATCGGCGCAGTGATAGATTTCTTTCTGTTGGGGAAGCATGTTTGCTTGGCAAAGTTTTCACTTTCGAAACTTTCCACACCAGGCTGCAAAGCGGACGTTTCCAATCAAACCCATCTGGGTCAAGAATCCAAATCAGAAAAAGCAAAACCACGATGAGAAGATTGGATGAAGGTTGGTGAATTGTCGTATAGCTTAAAGATCTGCATGTCTTGTGCTTAATTCCATTGTCTACAATAAACACCTAGAGCTCTCATTGCCCACTTTTTATCCAGATTGTCGCCGATGCCAGTGCCAATTCGTCGTGGCGCAGCTTGCTAAATGCCTGAGATGTCAAAGACGGAAGCCGGAGGAACCCCACTTGCAAGAGCAAAACATGGGAACCTGACCGCGTGTATCTTTTTTTTGAAAAGAAAGTCGGACATGCTTTCAGGCAGCTAGACTTCAACGTGGCAAAAGAGGTGGCCATCTCGCAAAAAAAAACGCATCTGCCAAAAATGGACAATCTTGTCTCTGCGCTCATTCGGACCCCTCTCAGAAGTTTGCGTGTGTTGACTCTGCCAATAAACCAAACATGTGGCAGCATGTGACAGATACTCGAACCGAGGTGCAAAAGCCATGTTCCAAGGTTGACTCGCAATTCCCACAATATAGCCTGCAGCCATCAAAAGTGGCGGGCCCAGTGCTTGGTCACCCAGTCGGTCTCTAATGGGCAACTGCGGTGAAAATCAGATGCATGGATGGATGAATCGATTGTCGAACAGCAACCTCTTCATGATATCGTGCGTGGACTTACAACGGGTGGCAACATAGCAACTGGCAATGGCCTTCAGGCCTTCACTGCCTGGAAGGTCCCATAAATAGTAGATGTTCATGAGCTTGGCTGCGGTTCCGAACCTGGGAAATGTTCAAAATTGGGGCAACTACCGTCTTACAATTTAGACTAATTTCCACACAAGGAATTACGTCATGCAAGCCGCAGGCCCAGCAGAAACGATCCGGCCAGAAAAAATATATATGCATCAACATGAGAATGTTTCAGTTTGGTTCGGATATTGTTTAACGCATTTCGGAAACCCACAAGTTTCGCAAATCCATCACTCAGGTCTGACCGGCCCATGATGAAAGAAACCGCTGCAAGCGCATATGTAGAACCTGGGACACAGCCATGCTGCACTTTGTGAGCTCTACGGAACCTCTACGGCACCTCTGCGGAACCTCTGCGGAACCTCTGCAGAACCTCTGCGGCACCTCTACAGAACCTCTCTGGCACCTCTATGGAACCTATGCAGAACCTCTACGGGTTTCCGCCGGAAACGTTGCATAACCTCGGATCTGTGGAAGCACCTCTGCGGCAGCGTGTGCAGAACCTCTGCCTGCGGAACCTCTGCAGAACCTCTGCCTGCGGGACCTCTGCAGAACCTCTGCGGAACCTCTACAGAACCTCTCCGCCACCTCTATGGAACCTATGCAGAACCTCTGGGGCGCCTCTACGGGTTTCCGCCGGAAAATCTGCATAACCTCGGATCTGTGGAAGCACTGCAGAACCTCTGCGGCAGCGTGCAGAACCTCTGCCTGCGGGACCTCTGCAGAACCTCTGCCTGCGGGACCTTTGTATAGAACCTCTGCGGAACCTCTGCAGAACCTCTGCGGCACCTCTACGGAACCTCTCCGGCACCTCTACGGAACCTATGCAGAACCTCTGCGGCACCTCTACGGATCCCCGCCGGATCTGCGGCAGCGTGTACAGAACCTCTGCATGCGGGACCTCTGCGGAACCAACCTCTACGGAACCTTTCCAGAGCCTATGCTGTACCGCGGAATGTGTGCGGAACCTGTACGGGACCTGTTGCCAACCTTTTCAGCACCTCCACAGAAACTCTGCCATTGCGCAACCTCTAAACCTGGAACCCCAGAAAGGCAGAACCTCTGCGGAACCTTCCCGCCACCTCCGCAATTATTGGCGGATCCGAACTCGTTACAGAATCTGCTCTCCATGGAACTTTGTTCGGCACTCCTACGCAACCTAAGTTCGCAGAACCAAAGACATCACGACAAGTGACAAGAAGCGGCAACTGGAATCAACGGGCTTGAATGTCGTTATAAATATAAAAATAAATATATTACAATTACATGCACATATTCACATACATATATAAAATATGTAAATACATGTATATGTATATATGCATATGTATATGTATATATATATATGTATATATATATATATGTAAATGTATATGTGTATGTTTAAAAAAATGTCTTAAAATACTTATATATTTATGATTTGTAATTATAATTCGAGAATCTTGTTTTTTTATATTCACGTATATATATATATAAATGTATATATATATATATGTATTTTTATAATATACAAAGATATACTATACAAAGAAACCCCCGAGGATAGATCTGGTTTCATTTATCTCCATTTTTTGCAATTTTAACTGTTCCGTTGTTTCTTGGCCCACTTGGATCTTAAGGAATCGCCACCGGGCTGCCAACAGGTCGCCGTGGCACGGTGGCAGGCCTGGATGGAGAACAGAACTTGCAAGCATAGACCAAATGCTCTTCTGCATAGATCATGCAGCTGCAATCCACTTCTGGGGTCCTTGGCGCTGTCGGGCGCTTTTTCGAACAGGACAGAGGCACGTTGGGCGCATTTCTTTCAAGTTCCCCTTGAAGTTCTGCATTTACACCCTGAACCAGTAGTGCTTGATGGGAAAGTTTAAGAATAAAACATAGTAAACAAACTTCGCAAACTTGTACATTTGGAATTCAAAAACATGTTTCGAATTTTGATTAAAAAAATCCCAAGAAGCCATAGGTAGAAAACCAAAACAATGGTCACCCTGGGGGGATCACAGGCACAGCCGCCTGCAGAGGATACCCAACCGAAAAAAACATAGGAAAAGGGTTGTTTCTGATTGCAAATCTTTATTAAGATAGAAAATGAAACTGATTTTTTTTATGATCATTAAGTATCTCGATGCAGCCCCACTTTTGAGACACTCTAACTCTAATAAACTCGGAAAATTACCCCTTGCCAAATACAAGAAGGATTCTTTTACACGTACCCTCAGGATACCCTAGATACTGCAGTTTAGCCATTGGAGATTCCGATGTTTGCCGTGTCAATCATCAACTTTTAGGTGGTTTTCCAGTCTGCCAGACTTGATTTCAAAGTCCGCTGGTTCAATCCCAATTTCATCAGGTTCAAGCGCTACTCTTCTCGCTAACCTCTAATTTCTGCTGGTAAACTCGTGGTTAAATCGCAATCCATGATGGCCAGATCAGAAAGTGAGCTAGTTAAATCTCAATTATTTACTTGAACCCCTATATCTGGTGCTTACTTCCGAATTCAGCTGGCGACGTCCAAAGCTCAGCTTTTGTGGGTTCATCTGACAATGGGCTACCGGCAAATCTGATTGGTTCTCATCATTTTCCCGATGAAATTGGTATGTACCACTTCTTCGGACAGACCCACAAATCCTATCTGTGTTGGTTTTATATTCCATCAATATCCGTTATCACTTTCTACTGGGCTGATCCCAATTTCAGCCGGTTTAATCCTTGTTATTGCTTGATCATGTTCTATCTCATATGGATATATTGTTATATAGACGATTATGGATTGTTAGTGAAACAATTAATTACTTACAATTTGTCTTTATCCCATGATGTTGTTTTGATCCACAAAACCAAGTCCATGTTTCTGTTCATCCTTTCCAAAACGAGATTACATCACGTCTTACTGGGTCTCAGCAGTATTTTGAAAATCATTACAAACAACTGGTGCGAGTTACTTTTCCAGAATTTCTTTTTTGGGTGAATCCACTGGCTCCCTGAGCAAACCCTAGCCATCCACCAGCTCTGGTGATACCGTGGCCACCATCAACCACCATCTGCAGCCAGCACGCCCAGTCACTACTACAGGGAAATTCGTCATCTCACAGTGTCTAAGCCTGTGGTTACCTCGCACAAGGTGGGTGGGTGTGTGTGTGTGTGCGTGCGTGCGTGTGTGTGTTTGTTCCGTCATGTGGTATAGCATCCCAAGGTGCCAAGGATGCAACAAATGAAAAAAAAAGATCTCCTCAAGTTTTGAAGGTATGTTTGTCTGCAACAATGCCAAGCATATCCAAATGTGCTGTGTGAACGGTTGAGACTTTCCAGCTTCGTCTACCCGTTAGCAGATTGCACTATGGCAATGGTTCCCGGAGTCCTCCGCAATTTGTACTTCGGACATCATCAGTTGCAGCGTATTGGACCTTGCCCATGCGCCATTGGATCCACTTTTGATTGAGATTTCATTGTTGGCGACCACAACATGTTTGCGGTACAGAGACGGAAAGGTCTGCCAATAGATGCAAAATCATCAGTATATTTGCATATAGTACAGTACAGTTCAATGTGAAAGTAAAACATTAAAGGCATCATTGAATGAATCAAGCAATGAATGAATCAATAAATGAACCAATGAATAATGAATCAGTGAATTGAAACATGATTGATTGAATCAATGAATATCGACTGATAAGTCTCTCCATCTAAACCAATCAAAAGCATCACTACAGAGACATTTGTATATACGTGTGCTTTGCGCTTCTTCATTTACGTCTGCGAAAAAATCGCCGTCAGGAACAGAATCGCTTGCAAGGTGGAAAACACACAATGTTGAAAACATATTCTAGCCTGGATCCTTTCAACGTTCCTGCAAACGGACCCTGCACACTCCTTATATTCGAATTTGGAATGTTCACATCCAATGAAACATCTTGCCAGCCAAATACCTGACAATGTGCCAAGTCGCAGGCACCCGGCACCCCTGCCAAATATCGCCAAGAGAGCTGCAAGCCTCTTCGTTGAAGGCCAAGGGGTCGCAAAATCCATCTGCCTTGGCTTCAGACCCGCTGTGGCAGAAGACATCCATTGTTCGTTGTTGTACTGCTCTCATTCTTTTGTGTTGGACATTGGCTGGTCCTGCTAGGCAAAACAGAAGCTGCAGGATTCATATATGAATCATTTTGAATGTCCAAATCCTTTCGGCCCATTCCTCGTTTGAATTCTCGTCAGCTGACGAATCAAACACCTTCCGAGAATATTCAGTCTGATGGGGAAACACGTTGCAAATGAGTTTTAGGTAAACAAATAGCGTCCCAACTATTCACAAACTTGCACCCCTTTGTACACGTACTATACCCTGTGATTTCAGGGCAGCTACTTTGTAAAGGACCAAGGTCTCGAGCTTACAGAATGTCATGGCTTCAAGTTTATAAGATGGGAGGCTTTTTGATCTTCCCCAGGAAATACCGGTGAACCAAAAAAACACTACCCCTTGCAAAATGCTTGCCCCAACCTCATTTCCCAGATTTGAAGCTGCCTCATTTTTGTAAAGTTGGGTCATATAAAAAAATGATTTGGAAATGTCTAAGTTGCGCCTATTCCGATCCCCTAGGAAACGCTACACTCCCTGTGTCCTGTCCCTGCTACAATATCTGTATGTTTGTTCGGCAAGGTGAGAAAAAATCAATACATCTACAGTAAGCACATCAAAATACAAGTTGTTCATCACTTTGTAGCCTAGTTTGTTCCGCCCTGAACTTCGGTGGACTGTAGGCCCTTTAGACCCAAACCATTTTGTCAAAGCATTGGTTTAAAATCTCAGGCAAACATGAGAATGCGTCCAATTGCGCAAATACCTGTAATATGAAATGGCCCGGACAATATTTTATAACGCATTTGCAACATGATTTTCCCCAACAAAAAAACATTCAAAAATGCAGGATTCACTGGGCACAAGTCGGTACAACATGGCTGCTTTCTTCATCAAAATGGCTTCTGACATGGAACATGGGTACCACCATTTTATAGTGGACATTTGCACAAGTAATTTGCGATTCTAATCCCCTGTTTGTGCTTGGTAAAGCCCAATCAAGGTCAAATCACCATGATGTTGGATTCTGTACATCGTAAATTTCTATTTTGTTCTGTGATATCCTGATGTCATGGTGGGCGGGCTAAGATCTCGAGAAGGATCATCCAATTAAAATCAAGCACTATGAACCATCACGCTCAAATCGTCCTAAAGATCCTAAGATGTCACCAACTATTCATGCCAGCTCTTTGTGCCACAAATAGAGCCTAATTTTGTTTGCTTAAGTCGACTGCAACGCGTTTTTCGTTATTAGTTAGTAGGACCCAACCTTTTTGCAGGTCCTTCATCCAAGCATCGCGACTCACCCGCTACCCTGACGAGTAGCCAAAAAAAGAAAAGGAAAGCGTATCGGTCGCTTTGGAGATCCACGCTCTGCAAGGAGCACAGGGAAAAGAACACCGAGCCTCAGGATGGAACATGCGCGGCCAATTTTTGTCGCATTTTCAGAATTTAAACAGCACTTGGAGGAGTACATGTTTGTCCATAAAGGCAAAATACAGATATGTAGCAAAACAAATCTTGAAGGATTGACTTATCCGAAAGATTCCTTGCGAATTTTACGCATTTTCGTGCCCTTGGTCTTCTGGAATTAACCCAGATCCACCAAGGACATTGGATCTTAACAAGAAATGTGACGGTTCAAGACTTGCAACCGCGCCATTCAAACAATCATCTTTGGACATGTCGAAAAACCTAATGGGCACTGCAATCTGTGCATTTTCCCTGTGACATTCTGGGCACCTGGAAGCGCTTTATGGGACGGAGCTCGCCATATGCAAATGAAGTCTTCCTCCAAGGTTGCGCATCATGCAGGGCATACTCAGGTGGAACTAGGCGCAAGCTTGCAAACAACTGGAAGCAACATAAATCAAGAAGAAAGCAAGGCTGATTTGGAGGCAGGGATGTACATGTTGCACTTCAAAGCATCCATGGACTTGCGTGCTATAACTGCGAAAAAGGCATGGCTGAAAACGAAATGCGAAAGAAACTGTCTCACTGTCCGAAACAACATGTAAATCCAGTACCCCTTCCACAAGACATGCAGCACGGCAGATTCCAGTTTGGCTCTTGCGTTTTTTGGCGGTCACATCTGCGCATTCCATCACAAACCTTTACGAGTCACTGGCTACGCTGCTGTCATCACTTTCACCCTGATCTGCAGGTGGTGGAGCACCTGAACCTGGCGATGGTGGGCCATTCGGTTCGGAAGGCTGCTGGTGGGCTGCAAAATGCACATCGGGCTCCCCTCCCAGGCTGTGGGCCCTCGTCAAATGGCGCCGCTTGGTCACGATGCTGCCAAGGACCATGTCAATCAGCACTCGCAGGAGAACCATCTCATGAAGGACGGTCTGGGAGAAGGTGTTTGGAACAAATCCCAGGTAATTCCTTTTCTCACGACAAGCAGCAATAGCTGCCATTGCGCCACCATAAATGTCCACGATGGTGACCTGCTGGCTGACGCTGTAGCAATTGTAGATTTCCAACACCTGCTTCTCCTCGGCTTCCCATGGAAACAGCAAGCTATGCTTTGTCGAATCGTTGCCCTCCTCTCCATCCGTCTCTTCTGCCTCCTGTTCAGGCTCCAAATCCAGCACTTCATCTTCTAGGCCATCTCCGCGAGCTTGGCCTGTAAACATTTTCTCCAAGATGTGGGTGGGCAAAGCAGTGAGCAGCCTCTCCTCTGCATTCTTGAGACCATTCTTGGCCCATCCACGGTCGCGGTTTCTCCCTGCTAGATCTACATGAACACGTGCACGGAGAGGCACCGTCACATCTTTGGGCTTCAGGATGTAGATGGTTTCCAACGGCTCAGGGCTGGAAGCACTTGAGGTTGAAATCACGCTGCTTTCGACTCTGCGAGCGGGGCGGGCAAAACCGGTCTCAAACTCATCATTGTGGTAAAGGAGTCTGACCTGGGCGACTTTCCTGGCTGGCCACATCACCTTCCGCAGAGCTAAAGGTTTTGCCACATCCTTCATGAACTGCATTCCGTTGCGAAGATTGCGGCCATCATGGTAGACCAGCATGTCTTCGGCACTCATGCCAAACTGCTGGTCTCCTGTGATGGCAGGATCGCCAAGCAAAGCTTGCAAGATGTTCCTCTGCTCTGTCTTGCATGTCTGGGGCACCTTCTTGTAGGGTGTCTTCGCATCCGGCTCGCTCCGTCGCGTTTTCAAATCCATGCGGAAAAGCTTGGGGCCCGCAGGGAAGGTGTAGTTTCTCCACTCTGAAGAAGCTGGGGCAACCTGGAACTGCACGTAGGTGTTTCTTCCTGGGTCTATGTATGATCAAGTTGCGCCCTCGGGAGAAGGACAAAACGCGGCAAAAACAATCACAGCAACCATATGTTTTTCGGGGCGTCTCTTCCTTCACGAAAAAAAATGCACCAAGTTGCGCAGCTTGGCATCATCCAGCACCTGTGCAAAAGCGACGTCACATTTGTTCTTGTACAGGATGTCTTGGAACGTGTCTGGCATGCTTTCCCGCAAGGTAGGAAAAGACGCAAGCCTATCCAACTTGTCAGGCTCACCTTCTAATTCAACAACCATGGCATCTGGCTTGGTATCCTCCTCGGCTTCCGCAGTTTGAAGAGAAGGTTCCTGCCAGAAGGGGCGAGGTCGAGGTGGTTTGAAATTTGGAGTGGCGAGCATCTAAAGGAATATATTTATTGAATTATAGAGACAAGACATCGAAGTTGGTGGAATAACAATCTAACAGCCATGCAATGCGTCGGCTTTGCAGTGGTGATATTCAAGTTCCATAGTTACATGTTTCACGAACAAGCGCTGCAGTGGGCCACCGCCGACAAACAGAAAAGGGCCAAAACATGGCAACATGCAATGCTCGGAAGGCAAGGAGTTTGAGGAAAGCCTTCGCGAAAATATGGGAAAAAATCGCGGGAAGCATAAAAAGAAAAATAACCTGTGCGCTCGCAAACAGGACTTGGAGAGAGGTACGCGTGCTCACTACAATTCCGAAAAAATCGACACCGCAACCACGCAGCCTCTGCAACCTCCTCAGCTGCACTTGCCACCTGCACGGGTTCTTCTGCTGCAGCAACTTGCTCCTGAGCCGGCTCAGGTGCTTCTGGGCCACGCTTGGCTGCAGCAGCTGCTTCCAAGAACTCATCATGGTGATAGATACCAAGCTTCTGGAAATCGGCTCCCATCAAGAAGACCTGTAGAGACAAAGTGTTTTGGCAAGGCCAATCAAGCCGAGAGAAGAGCATGTTGGACAGTACATAGAAACCATAGCAATTTGATACACGCATGGGATGTACAATTTGCCTGTCAGCGATGTCTGTGAGAATGCAAAAATGGTGCCCCGAAACTATCGAAGCTGTCACACTGACTGCTATCATCTTTGAAACCAATTCTATAATCTCTGATTTTTTTCACAGAAGGCACGCAATGTGGAATATCCCTCGTGGCCCCGCCTCCGCTGCAACTAGCGCGTCGCGGTCAAGTGCGGCATCCATGACTCTGTCCAGATCTGGAGAGCCCCGAAGCAACTGCGTACCAAATTGAAGGAGCTGCTGCTGGTATTCAGGCAAGAGCTGCAGCCAACTGAGGTTTGTGGGCAAAGTGCTGCTCAAGCCAGACTCTTTCCAAGCTGCTACAGTGGAGAACATGTTGTCCAAAACCTTGCTTGGGTGAAATCTGGTGTCGTAGGATCTGCCTGCTTCGTCCAAAGCAGGAAACTTCCTCGCGATGTAAGTCAAGACTCGCTTCTTCAGGAGGTACCGGCTCACGACGATCTTCAAGGATGGCTGGTTCAGGTCTGGAGGGAAGCGTTTGCACCCAACATCTTCCAGCAAGCACTCAAGGCACCAGACCAGCAAGGCGTTCTGGATGGAACTGGTCTTTCGGCAGCTGGTGCGCTGGCAGATGAAATCCAGATTGGTGGTCCATGCCATGCAGTGCCGCGACCCAAATTGGGAATCCAAGATCTCAACGGCCCTCACGGCAGCCTGGCCTGCCTGGGAAAACCGAGACCAAATCTTGAGCATTGTCCCGATAGCCTTCGGCGACATTGCTTTCACGCCGCCTTTCGAAAACCACTTGCTAAGATCTTCTTGTGATGCCGAAAATCCTTGGCTCTTCAGGGCAATCTGCACATCATACACTGCCTTCGTTTTTTTCAATCCCATCAGCACCTGGGACTCTGCGACGTCCATCGCATGGTCGGCAGCTTTCCACTTGGCAAGCTCATAATCTTCCCAAGATGGAAGGTAGCGGAATCTCACTCGAAATGCCCTTGCCCCCTTCTGAAAAGATTTCTGGCTCTGCTGATTCTTGCCGTCGGTCAGGCAGCGGTACCAAGCGTAAAGGAAAGACACTCCTCAGTGACATCTTCACAGAGACCACAAAATTCAACCCTTTGAAACAAACACTCACATAACTTGGCTTCAATTGAGGCCAGGGAATGAGTTTTGATATCGAATTCAAACGGCACCAAACTGCATTTAAATATCAGAAAATACGTACATGCATTTATATACATACAAACTTCTTTATTTATCTATTTATTCATCTATTTATTTATTTACATACAATGTTTTGCCTCGAGGTGGAACTCGTTTTATATGGCAGTGTATGATGTGCAGATTGCCCTGAAGAGCCAAGGATTTTCGGCGTCACAAGAAGATCTTAGCAAGTGGTTTTCGAAAGGCGGCGTGAAAGCAATGTCGCCGAAGGCTATCGGGACAATGCTCAAGATTTGGTCTCGGTTTTCCCAGGCAGGCCAGGCTGCCGTGAGGCCCGTTGAGATCTTGGATTCCCAATTTGGGTCGCGGCACTGCATGGCATGGACCACCAATCTGGATTTCATCTGCCAGCGCACCAGCTGCCGAAAGACTGCTTCCATCCAGAACAGTTCGCTTTGCTGGTGCCTCGAGTGCTTGCTGGAAGATGTTGGGTGCAAACGCTTCCCTCCAGACCTGAACCAGCCATCCTTGAAAATTGTCGTGAGCCGGTACCTCCTGAAGAAGCGAGTCTTGACTTACATCGCGAGGAAGTTTCCTGCTTTGGACGATCCGAGCACATCCTACGACCCCAGATTTCACCCAAGCCAGGTTTTGGACAACGTGTTCTCCACTCGTTTTATATGTTGTATATGTAGTTTTTTAATATGGTGTAAGTAGATTTATAGAGGGGGGTAACTTGTATAAGTCATGTTAAAGTTATATCTACTTAAAGCAAGATATAACAGGAGAAAGCAGATGTTCAAGAAAAAGATGCAAACAAGTTAGCAAAGATAGCTGTTTTTTGTCGTGGAAACCAATGTTTTTTAATGGTAGGACAGTTTTTCTGCTCCAGTGAAGGGCAAGATTCATTCCTGGCGTTTCCTGTTGTTCAAGAGAAGATGACAGAAGGTTGGCGTGGAAACGCGCATATACCTGCATATATCCGCGTACGTGTTTCCTGCTATTTGGAAAAGAAAAGAAGGAAACGCGCAGGTTGTCTCGAGGCACAGCATTGTATGGATTTTAAATCTATATATATATATATGTGTGTGTATGTGTGTGTGAGTGTGTGTAGTAAATACAAATATCAGGCGGTGTTTGCATGTCTTAGATGAGTATACTATGTACATATATACTGATAAATACCTTTCGACAATTCTTTTGTAGAAAAAGAAATCATTAGATATCTTTTCCACAGCATAGCAAAGACAAGATATCGGAAGTTCGGGCAGGTCGGGCAGGTGCTGGAGCTAGAAGCAGAGCGGAGAAGCATGTGATGTGACAAGGGCAGAAGAAGAGAATAGAAGTAAAGCTAAAGAAGTAACTAAGGGATGAAGGAGGAAACCTCGGAATGACAGGTTCGGGCGGGGCAAGAACGAACTAGCCAGCAAGGGCTGCAAGAAACAAGCAAAGCTTACTAATGGATAGCAACCAGGGGCTGAGCGCATCCCCGCCACATGGCTCCAAAGAACCCCACGCAGGAGGATCTGTCTTGCTGATCGCCCGAACCACTATGGCCTCATCCCAGGCGCGAAATTCAAAGTTGCCATCGGCAGAGAGGAAGCTGTTCTCGGCCAAGGTCTTGACACAACCTGTGCCAAATCAGCTTCTGGCCAAAAGCCGCTTTACAGGGAAGTCTACTCGGAACATCTCTTTA
>CAMXCT020005723.1:0-11376 GCA_947184155.2 Cladocopium goreaui | reverse complement strand
CCATTTTTGGAGCCGGAAAACGGTCGCAAAAACACGACCGTGCTTGGCGCCTTAGCCTGCACAGTGACTGGGTCCCTGTGCACTTGTGGACGTAGGACTCGGCGCCGCAGGTTCCACTTGGCTCGGAAGCGCTGCACCCATTGATTCACATGCCGGCGAGGCGGCAAACCCTCCAGGAGGCTGCCAAAACGCGCTTTCTCCCACGTGGCATAGACATCCAGCGATAGCGGTGCTACACCGACGTGGTTGCAAGCCAGAACCCAGTTGAAAGTGTTAGCCTCTGCCAGAAAAGCGGCTGCATGCCGCACTGGCAGTGCCCACGGAGTCGCGGAAGGTGAAAAAATGTGCTGCAAGTCTAAGTCTGTGGTGCTCAAAAACAAATCTTCCACCACAACCCGTGTTGTCCCTGAGGTCGGCTTGACTGCTGGCCACAGGGCAGCGAAGCGAAGCGCTAGCTCCATATTGCAGTCCGAAAACACATAGACGGCAACGATCGCTTTGCAAGCAAGAGGGCTAAAACCTCCAGAGGCTGCTTCCTTCTTTGCTCGGTATCTGGCATGCTTGGCTTGCACTCCGGCCGCTCTGTTTCTGGCAAGGTCTGCTTGCAAAGTTGCAATGGTTTCTGCTAAAGCCACTGGAGTCGCCGCAGGTGCGTGAGCCATGGGGCCAGGCTGCGGCCACCTGGGTGCTGTCTTGGATGTCTTTGCATGGAAGCCTATACCCTTCTGTTGCTGGGCTGTGACTCTGTGGCATATGAATGCGAAAAATTGGTGCTGTTACAGCCATGTCCTGTGACTCATGTGGCGCTGGATCCCCACCGAAGGCCCGACAGAGCTGCTGCATGCAATCTGTGAGTGATGGCTGAGCGGCGGCTGCAACAGATTCTCCATGCTGACCTAAAAACAACCTCCTGGACTGCAACTCCTAGAAGGAACCCTTGCAACTCTGAGAAACAATGCACGTGCAGCATGCACCCACATGGCAGAAGCACATTGAGGGTTCAAGCAGCTGTAGACCCAAATCTCCCCGCAGGCGGTTTCACAAACCTAACCCAAGCCATGCCTTTCTCTACCCCATGCAGGCTGTTACTCCAAATGATAACACGGGCCGGCAAACTGCACCAAATGCTGATTCTCGCGAATCCATGGTTCGTTCCCATTTAGTCCCAGTTTCAGTTTTTGATTTTCATTTCTATGGTTGATCCAAATGGGGGACCCGAAGACTAAAACCTGATATGAGAATATGTTTCGTCTGTGGAATGGCCCTAAGCGGGAAATGATGGTGAAAGTGGGGTTGCCGAAATTAAGGGCCCGCTGAGATAGAACAAAAGGTACATAGAATTGCAGTGTCGAAACGGATAAAGCCGTGAGAATCTCTGTCGTAATGTTGTAACTCAGCGGCTGTGGCACCCTGGACAGTTTGAATGAAAGGAGGCTTCTGGATATACGTAGGCAAAACGAAATGGAGGCATTTTGCCAAGGTGCTTTTGCCAGCGCGCGAAGGCGGCCGGAGCACAAGAAATTTGTACCGAGAATCTAAAATGGAATACTGTTTGGCCCAGTCTTCGACTCGGGCAACCACTTCTGGCAAAAATGGCTTTTGCAATGGCGGGAGCTGAGCCACCACTTCGGCCTGCTCACGTCGGAGGCGACTTTCGCTCTCCTGCTGCATGACTGCTTCCACAGCGCGTTTGGCGGGGTTTGGATTTCGAGCCCAAGCGCAAAGCTCCGCAACCTGCTTGCTCTGCACACGTGTTTTGGTTGGACACTTTAAAGTGATAATTCTGGGACATTGGCCCACCCTTCTCTTTCTGAAAATGCATTCTAAGAATCAGAGACCCCAAGGTTAGTTTCAAGTGACAATCTCTTAGAAAATCGCTTTTTTTGCCCCCAAAGTCACCTCTCGTTAGAGCCGTTTTTTTTGGTTGGGGGGGTTTTTAAACAAGTTGGCCTTTCTATTAAAATCAGGGCTCCCCAAGTGTTCATTTCATTGACAGCCTGACATATGCCCAGTTGCTCTTGGCCTACCTTAACCCTTATTGCCATTCCAATTTTATTAGAGTCAAAGGGCTACAATGTTCACTGTCCTAAACCTCTTCGATTGATATACCAAGGGGTATGATCAAGAGTGAAAGAATTGTGTGGGGAAATTTGTTCTGCCAAACTTATCTGATTAGAATTGCAGAAGAGAACATGACATACACCCAAAGAGAACAGATCCAACTATAGAATCGCAGTGGCTAAGGGTTTCTGCTGACTAGGACTCAGTGCTGTATTCAACATGAAATCTCTATAGAATCAGAGGCCCCAAGGTCCTCTATACAATTGAAAGCGTTGACACTGGGTCGGTACCCCTAAACAAAGCAGGGGGTTAAAACGCACCATTTTCCAGGACCCAACGTTCTTGATTCTGTAGAGGAAATTCCAAGGGGGATATTTGAAGGTATCTGAAGATATGTACGGCCAAATTATTGCTTATGTTCGGACACGTTATCAGACTCGAAGCAGCACTTTTATAAACAACATAGGTGTTTGTGACGTTCCCTATTCTATGAAATTGACCTGCTATGAAGTGGTCCCACTGAAATTCACATTGGGTTTATGTTATGTTCCATTTCATACAAATCTTTTCGGAGTTGGTCAATATTCTGGTACCCGAAAACTGCCCGCACGCCACCCTTTCGCGAACCGTTCGCGCCCCAGCAGAATCGGGACAAGGAATTTTGATCATGTTTTCGTGCGCATATGTGTTTATACATAGTGGTATGCAGACCTCGTTGAATTTTAAGGTTTCTCCATCCCACTTTATTACTTGTATATTATGTTACCCATATTCCAGACCACATAAAATATGATAAAGAAACATTTATAGTATGGGTTTAATCATTTCATCCGGACATGGGTTCTTCCCTTCCATATAGAGCTTCAATCAAGGGGGATCGATAGACAGCTATTGACAAGTCAACTGCAATGACACCGCCTAAAGTGAGTCTTTGGCATCCGCACCCCTGGGTCCATGTATATATATATAATATAAAATTTAGGATATTATATATATCCATAGATAGGATATAAGATTAGGATATGAAAGACAATATTCGTTGTTATTGATTCTTCTCGAAGAGAAGAGATATATATATATATTATATGGTATTTGTTGTGTGGCCGTTGGTATCTTAAATCTCCGAACATGTCTATTATTAATTATTTCTACATATGGCTGATCGCCATTGGCAGCCATTGGAGCGTCCCAATAAAATGTGGCCCCCTTGATGTATTCTCCCCGGAATGAAAAATGCTGCTTTAAACCCAGGCACGCGTACTGGCAGGGTTTACTGCTGATGGAGAAAGCTTGTGCCCACTCACAGCGCATCCAGCCACTTCCCCCTGCCTCCCACCCGAACACCACCACTTGTCGTGCTAGGTCCTTGAACGGCCTACGCACTAGCAGCACCAACGCTTCCTTTCCGGTGGCAACGAAATGGGTTCCTACCTGCACAGATCGCCCGGGGGAATTCCACCCAGCACTCAAGGCATGTCAGCCGAGGAAATGATCTGGTGGTGGGTCCAGACAATTAGATTAGATGTGATGCTGGCGACGAAACAATCTACATATGCCGCTTGCTGTCAATTCCTGTCTCTGCAAGGCCATTTATCGCGAAGCAAAAAGTTTCTTTCGCGCATCCTTCGCGAACTGCATGTGTATCTTTCGCGCAACCCATGTTGAGCAATAACTCCGCTTATGAAGATTCAATCGGCACAGGCCAAATCACACCAAATTAGCACGGAAAAGTGCTTCATAGCCTTGCAAACATTGTGCTAGCATCACGGAATCCCCTTCGCGAACAGGTTCTTGCTGCTGAGGAACTTTTTAGCAAGGCTTACTGGGCCACGCCCTTCAAAATGCCCTTTAACTTTACCTAGTCTTTTGCAGCACTTGCGTGCAACTGTCGTGCAAAGACTTGTCTCCGCAGACCACAGCCAGGAGCCCGGGGGGGCGGCAAAGGAAAAGCAAACACCAGGTGCCTTGGTGTTTGGCTCTTGCAAAGTGTCCCTGTTCGAAGCTTGGCTGCTGCATTTCGCGGTTGTTTCTTGAGACTTAAGAAAGCAACGTTAGGCAGGACCAGCGGCAGGTGCAAGGATGTGCTTGGCCACCATGGTATTTGGCTCTGGCGAAGCGTGACCTTCGGAAGCTGGCTGCTACCTATGAAGGGAAAAGCCAATGTGCGGTCCCAGTCTCCTGCCGGACCCCCGACAGCAGGGAGGAGGTGGTAGCCCTTAACAAGCGGTACTGTAGACAATGAGGATGATGCATTCTAGCCACCGTTCGCGACACTTTCGCGAAGCAAACAGTTTCTGTTTCGCAAACAAACTCTCGCGCGGGGTCCCAGCACAAATGAACTGTGTTTGCAATTGAAACTCGTTATCAGGACCTTCAGATGGATCACCACATATATATGTTTATATGCAGAGATATATTTCGATATATCGATAGTGATAATCTTGAATCAATGCGTACAAAGAAGAAGGATTGCCTATGCAAGACCAACCACGTAGATAGCGGTCCAATGAGTTCAGTTCATCCAAATCAGGCTCGTGGGTGCCCAGACCAAGGTGGCCTACAAAATGTTGACTGCAAACACGATCATGACTGCAAAGCGCCGGTTCTACTGATGATAAACTGAAGCTACGTAATGCTGCTGCCACACGATTCGGTTTAGTGACAAAGTTGGCTACATGAACTGCAACTTTCAACATGGAGAGAGAATGTCGGTTAAAAGGTGGTAACCCAACGGAGATGCACCTTTGACAGCCCAAACGTTTAAAATGTCCTTGGTCTTGTTTCTTTTTTTTTTTTTTTTGTTCCCGGCCCGCATTCTCGCCAGAGTTGCGCCGTGCCCGGACATGGGGGAAATGATTGGGCTGAATGCCCTTGAAACGGAGCGCCGTGCATGATTGCCAGTCGACGGGGCGGGCGAATTCCAGGAAGCAATGAATATGTAGACGGCCAGCATCCTCCGAACGCAAACTTGATTCCATCGTGGCACTCCATTTGCCGACCCACTCACAAGTTGCAAGCCAAGTAAGGAACTCATCGAAATCCGCCAGCTGCAGCTGCAAGGAATTGTAGGTTACCAACACTGCTCGTGCTCGAAGACGAAAAGGGCGGGCATCACCTGTGAAAAATTTGCAACAATGAAGTGGCTGCGACTAGGACTCATGACTATACCCCTTCTAGTTCAGTCTCTCCCATCTGCATGCAAGGCTGAGGCTTGCCTACTGTCACTGATGCATGTCATGTCCATCCACTGCTCTAGGGCTCTTACCCTCCGGAAAGCACCGTCCCGGATTTGCAGGACCAGAATGGCACTTACTTGCGGTTCTGACCTGGTCAATGGGGCTGCTGCCATATCCACATCTCTTGGGTCGATGCTGCTGCACCAGCTTCGTCTGCTTGCTGCAACGCCCTTGCACAAAAGCTGATTAGAAACAGTGTGAACCAGAAGGCCGTGCAAACCCAGCGAATGGCAGCACCAACCAGGACGGCTGAGCAAGTCGCAGCAGGGTGAGAAATGTGAAAAGTGACCCGAACAATGGGTCGCAGTCTTTAGCACCCGACAAACAGGTGAGGCACCTCATAGAGGTCATTGATGTCTCGCAGCTTCTGAGTGTCACTCGGAGACAAGGTGCAGTTCTCCAGGCGCTGTCGTTGCGCTGCAAAGTCGGCGCGAGACAATTCACCCCGAAATTTCGGCACCTCGAGCTGGTTGGCTTGCAGCAGTTCCCGCAACGACCCGCACGCAGCACGCTTCCGTGTCGTGGAGGATCTCATGGCTCGGCCCAAGTGCAATGCGGAAACATCCTGTTTGCATGGCATGTCTTGGGGGCAAGGCTCCAATGCGATGTGCTACGTCAGTTGCTTGCGACACCCCGCTTTGCTGTCAGGTGGCCCATTTCCTTTGGAGAGGGCTTGACACTAGAAACAGCAAGGAACTCACCACCACTTCCTTAAAGCAGAATGCAGGTCACAGGCTTGAGCATGAAAAAAGCACATGGAGCAGATAGTCTGCTAGCTGGACGTGCATATGGCCCACAGGTCTGGAAAAAACGTGTCGACCGTTGACACCCAGGAATGCTGCTGATGATTTCCGCTAGAGAAATGTGACTGGTAGAGGCACGTGTCTGAGTAGCAATATCTACAGAGACGGTCTGCCCCAGAAACAAACCGCTCACGGCCCATGTTTTCACCCGACGTGACTGCAGTTCTCTCCGGCTGCCGCTTCGCACACGTGCGATCCACAGACGCCATGCTGCGACAGCACTGCAAAAAAAAGGAATGGAAGCTGGAAGAAGGGGTGGAAAAGAGGTAGATGTGATGTGGGAACATGGCCGCTGCAAATGATGGAATGGGAAGGATGTGCATGGGGGTAATGTCTTAAGGCTGCTGTTGCTGCTGCGCGCGACAGTACGCAATTACTATAGGCGGGACCGCAGCGGGACCGCGGCGGGACCGCAAAATGTGGGAATTCCCACGATTCCAGGTTGCAGGCGGGACCGGTCCCGCCGTCGGCGGGACCACTTTACCTGGAATTTTATAGGAGCTGGGACCGCTCTTTCTTTTTTCATGAAAAAGGGGGGGCAAAGCCGAGAAGAAGACCTCCTTATGGTGTCCGTTATCTAATTTGTATAATTCCGCCATTTTTGCCCCTCCTTTTCTCCTCAGGGAACTATCGACTAGGCTTCACTACCTTCTCAATCCCTCTTTCCTTTTTTTAGTATACCAGGGGGGGTCAGGTGATGTTTTGGAGGTGGGGTGTGGGAAGATTCTTGGGGAGGTGATGTTTTGGAGGTGGGGTGTGGGAAGATTCTTGGGGAGATATCTTGTCTATCCAGCGTTGTATCCCTGGATGTCTTCTAAATGGGGTCTCTGGACCGCGCATGTCTTCCAAGCGCTTTGTCTTCGACATGGCGCTTGCAAGTCTGCGGTTTCCAGCTTTCACTCCTGCCGCGCTATGCCTTTGGCATTGGGATTTTCAGCCTTGACATGGTCTCATTCCAAGCGCTCTATGTCTTGACCATGGCGCTTGCAAGTCTGCGGTTGCCAGCTTTCCCTACTAGTGTCCATGCCTTTGGCATGGTGCTTTCGAACCTTCACATGGCCGCTCTCACTCCAAGCGCTCTATGTCTTTGGCATGGCGCTTTCCACATAGTGCACGGCTTGACTCTACTCATGCGGGCTTGCCATTGGATGCATGCGACGTGCCAGCAGCCACGTCAAATCACTCACATCCAGCTTTCCTGCTTGTCGTAGAAGACGTCTTCGTTTCCTTTCCTGAAGGCTATGGAGTACATGTCTTTCAACATGGGTTCAGCGTTCACATGTCCCACCTGCACTCACGAAAAGACACCGTATCCATGCATTTACATGCACTCTCCTGGTTCTGTAGTTCTTTGGTGGCTGCTGCTAACTGGCGTTTCAAATTTTTGCGCTCTTCCTTCAGCACAGCAACCCTATCAGCCGCGGCAGGTGGGGCTGCAGCTGCCGCGGCGTTTGCATCAGCAGCGGACATGGCACTCAAGGCGGGCGAACAACAGGCTTGCTCCACTCAAACTGCATGCAGTCCTCAAGATGATCCTGTGTTCTCTTTGTGCTAGCCTGGTACCTCCTTTTCACCCCTGTTCACGACCCCAGAAACATGGCTACGAGAATGTGACAAAATGGTCATGCACCGATGTACCCTGATAGTATGTCTGCCAATGTGTGCTCTGCCGCGCAATTTTTCTCCCGGCTCGCGCCTCGTCACAACAGAGCCGTGTACGCGTACGCCATACGGCGTCGCTCAGGCCAGATGCTTTGCATGGCTTCTTTAGAGGGCTTGCTGCCTGGAGGCATATGCAGTGGCATATCCATACATTTTCGCAACTCCGTATGGAGGTGCGCCGTATCGGGCGGCTTCGCCGCACCAACAGATTCAAAAGTGCGTTTCCAACTCTTGCCGGCAAAGGAGCTGGGACACTGCATGAGTTCAAAAAGCCAGGCTAACGGGTCTATCAAACCCTCACAGGAACCTGCCCTCAGTTCCTGGTACTTCCTCTTCAAATGTGTTTTCAATGGGTGGAAACCTGCTATATATAACGGTTGGATTTTGTCTGTACATCCGGCTGGTATGTACAGGAGCTGGACACCATTGCGCCGAGCGCACACCATGGTTTCCTTTGCGAGATGTGAGGACGCAACATCCAGCAACAAGATAGGTTGAAATGGATAAGGTTTTAAGACTTGCCTAGATCGCGCACAATCTTGGTGATGTTCTTGCAGGATGTCCAAGCACTTTTCTGACGTACTATGTGCAGCGCCGTTTGTGGCAAGCGCCGCTGGCCCCTCAGCAACTTCTGTGTCAGCTTGGTCTCAGTCCCAAAAAGGTAGTGCGGCAACTTGCCTTGAATATGCGGCGCATCACAAATGATGCTCACATAGGTCAAAGCCCCGCGCACGTCTTGTTTCCGGACAGGCATGCGAAGACTGGCATGTCGTGGCAAAGCAACGCAGCCGGGCAATTGCAGCATGGTGTAGGGAATGCTAGTTTCGTCTAAATTCAAAAACAGCGGAGTCTTGTCCACAAACTTCGTGTTCACGTAGTAGGAGAGAAACTGCCAAAAGGTTCTCACCTGACAGGGCGAAGCCGAGCAGGGAGGCTAGGAAAACATGACCACATGTGGGAGCAGGTCCGAATGGCAATGAGCTTGCCCGGCCCCATTTTTGGAGCCGGAAAACGGTCGCAAAAACACGACCGTGCTTGGCGCCTTAGCCTGCACCGTGACTGGGTCCCTGTGCACTTGTGGACGTAGGACGCGGCGCCGCAGGTTCCACTTGGCTCGGAAGCGCTGCACCCATTGATTCACATGCCGGCGAGGCGGCAAACCCTCCAGGAGGCTGCCAAACCGCGCTTTCTCCCACGTGGCATAGACATCCAGCGATAGCGGTGCTACACCGACGTGGTTGCAAGCCAGAACCCAGTTGAAAGTGTTAGCCTCTGCCAGAAAAGCGGCTGCATGCCGCACTGGCCGTGTCCACGGAGTCGCGGAAGGTGAAAAAATGTGCTGCAAGTCTAAGTCTGTGGTGCTCAAAAACAAATCTTCCACCACAACCCGTGTTGTCCCTGAGGTCGGCTTGAATGCTGGCCACAGGGCAGCGAAGCGAAGCGCTAGCTCCATATTGCAGTCCGACAACACATAGACGGCAACGATCGCTTTGCAAGCAAGAGGGCTAAAACCTCCAGAGGCGGCTTCCTTCTTTGCTCGGTATCTGGCATGCTTGGCTTGCACTCCGGCCGCTCTGTTTCTGGCAAGGTCTGCTTGCAAAGTTGCAATGGTTTCTGCTAAAGCCACTGGAGTCGCCGCAGGTGCGTGAGCCATGGGGCAAGGCTGCGGCCACCTGGGTGCTGTCTTGGATGTCTTTGCATGGAAGCCTATACCCTTATGTTGCTGGGCTGTGACTCTGTGGCATATGAATGCGAAAAATTGGTGCTGTTACAGCCATGTCCTGTGACTCATGTGGCGCTGGATCCACACCGAAGGCCCGACAGAGCTGCTGCATGCAATCTGGGAGTGATGGCTGAGCGGCGGCTGCAACAGATTCTCCATGCTGACCTAAACACAACCTCCTGGACTGCAACTCCTAGAAGGAACCCCTGCAACTCTGAGAAACAATGCACGTGCAGCATGCACCCACATGGCAGAAGCACATTGAGGGTTCAAGCAGCTGTAGACCCAAATCTCCCCCGCAGGCGGTTTCACAAACCTAACCCAAGCCATGCCTTTCTCTACCCCATGCAGGCTGTTACTCCAAATGATAACACGGGCCGGTAAGCTGCACCAAAGGCTGATTCTCGCGAATCCATGGTTCGTCATCATCCCAGTCAGTTGATTCATCTATGGTGATCACAATGGGGACCCTGAATAAATAAACCTGATATGAGAATATGTTCGTCTGTGACTGGCCTAAGCGATGAAAGTCTGGGTTTGCCTGGAATAAGGCCCGCTGAGATAGCACAAAGGACATAGAATTGCAATTGTCGAACAGGATAAAGCCGTGAGAATCTCTGTCGTAATGTTGTAACTCAGCGGCCGTGGCACCCTGGACAGTTTGAAGGAAAGGAGGCTTCTGGATATACGTAGGCAAAACGAAATGGAGGCATTTTGCCAAGGTGCTTTTGCCAGCGCGCGAAGGCGCCCGGAGCACAAGAAATTTTTACCGAGAATCTAAAATGGAATACTGTTTGGCCCAGTCTTCGACTCGGGCAACCACTTCTGGCAAAAATGGCTTTTGCAATGGCTGGAGCTGAGCCACCACTTCGGCCTGCTCACGTCGGAGGCGACTTTCGCTCTCCTGCTGCATGACTGCTTCCACAGCGCGTTTGTGGGCGATATAGCCCAAGCGCACCTGCAACCTGCTGCACACGGTGTTGACACTTTTATAGTGATAATTCTGGAGACATTGGCCCTCTTTCTGAAAATGCATCTATAGAATCAGAGACCCCAAGGTATTTTTCAAGTTGACAATCTCTTTAGAATCGCTGCCCCCAAGTCACTCTCGTAGAGCCGTTTTTTGGTTGGGGGGGTTAGTTGGCCTTCTATAAAATCAGGCTCCCCAAGTGTCATTCATTGACAGCTGACCTGAATGCTCCAGTTGCTCTTGCCTACCTTACCTTATGCATTCCAATTTTATAGAGCTCAAAGGCTCCAAGTGTTCACTGTCAACCTCTTCGATTATATACAAGGATGATCAATGATGATGAACGAATTGTTGTGGGAAATTTGTTCTGCCAATCCTTCTCTATAGAATTGAAGAACATGACATACCCCCAAAGAGAACAGATCCAACTATAGAATCGCAGTGGCTAAGGCTTTCTGCTGACTAGGACTCAGTGCTGTATTCAACATGAAATCTCTATAGAATCAGAGGCCCCAAGGTCCTCTGTACAATTGAAAGCGTTGACACTGGGTAGGTACCCCTAAACAAAGCAGGGGGTTAAAACGCACCATTTTCCAGGACCCAACGTTCTTGATTCTGTAGAGGAAATTCCAAGGGGGATATTTGAAGGTATCTGAAGATATGTTACGGCCAAATTATTGCTTATGTTCGGACACTTTATCAGACTCGAAGCAGCACTTTTATAAACAACATAGGTGTTTGTGACGGTCCCTATTCTATGAAATGGACCTGCTATGAAGTGGTCCCACTGAAATTCACATTGGGTTTATGTTATGTTCCATTTCATACAAATCTTTTCGGAGTTGGTCAATATTCTGGTACCCGAAAACTGCCCGCACGCCACCCTTTCGCGAACCGTGCGCGCCCCAGCAGAATCGGGAC
>CAMXCT020005722.1:0-11380 GCA_947184155.2 Cladocopium goreaui | reverse complement strand
CAGGCTAGACCATATTCTACTTTTTTGGACAAGTCCTCCTACTCAAACCTAGACGGTGCGCTTCACCAGAAGCGGTCTTAAACTCCGCATTCGTTTCTTGCATCCCCCTGTTTTCCACAGCATTGCGCTCTGCAGGAGCCTCCAACGCTGCCAGCACGCGCTGGTGATCAATGGCCTCATGATCATCCTGAGCCCAGGAAAATTTAGCAACCAAATGCGCGCTTTCCGTTTGAATGCGAACTTCGAACACTTTGGGTCCCAGTGTCCCAGGTCAAGACATGCTTGCTCCTCGTGTAGTACGAGTCTTGCCTGAGCAAAAGCATGGTGAATCAGGTCAAACGATCACTTCGACTGAGTTTGCGGCTCACTTAAGACGAGAGTGCGAAGTGTGTGGTTCAACCTTGGACCTTCACTTCATTGGATGCACACCTTTCCAGTCGCATTTTTTGCGAATTGCATTGGCAGGGCTTCGTCAAGTGGAAACAAGGTGTAACTTCCGTGGCAATGGCTGCATTTTGTGACATGTGTTGAAAATTGACACAGGCCTTGCACGAAACATTGAAGTTGCGGTTGTGAAATTTGTGGGTTCCGCCAAAAACTGGCGGAAAATGTCGCTTGTGACGCTATAAAGTGTGACTATGGGAGGCTATCTCGCACGAAATGCTCGTTTTGATGCTCCCACTTATCTTGTCTTGGGTCCTTGGTTCGCTGGTGGCTTAGTTGTGTCTTGGGGGAAAGTTGCAAAACGTGTCCGCTTGGCGTGAAATTGCGCTAATTGGAAGAGGTCTGGCACGAAACTCTCATTTTGGTGCGCCCACATGTCCTATTTCGCGTCTTTCGTTTTCGTGTGGCTTCGCCGTGTCGATGGGGGAAGCGGCAACACCTCTCCATGTCAAAGGTTTGCAAGCAGGTTGTCATGTCGTTTTGCGTGGCAGGTGTGGTACTTTGTAATGTTCCAACACGACAGGTTAAACATGTGAAAATTGGAAGGAGTATTGTACAAAATAGGCTCATATGAATCTCACCGACATTGACTTGGAAACTTCCTGCTGCCTTTACTCCATGACAAGACTTGCCGTGCCGCCCAAACACCCGATGATGCTAACGCAGTAGCTGTTCACATTGCCTCCTGCGATCCAGGTGGTCAAAGAGCCGCGTGTCAGTTTACCCCGTGTATTCCCTTTGAAAGATTTGCTTTGTTCGTACACTTGTAGCAAGCAGGTGGATGTTCTGCGGTCTACTTATTTGCCAGGGTCAAAACCAGGCCGGTTTCTAGTTCCTGCCCACCAAACACCCGTCCGGGTTCAGCATGCTGAAACCGTTCGATGCGATCTCCCTGATGCCATCGCGGCAGCTGTTTCGCCCCATCCGGACACAGTGCCCGGGCAAGCCCATGGGACCTTGCGATGCATGACACCGTCACCAAAACTGCCACGAACCAATGATTTCAAACGTCAAGGCTTCATGTCGCCACAGTTGCAATTCAAAGATTTTTATCCATGCCCTGGATGTGTCACAAACAAGAACCCAAGACGTGTTTGAGGTGCACAACAATGCCCTCACTCATGTGGCTACTAGCCCTAGATTTTGGCATGGACGCCGAGATGCAATGTCGTTTTCCCGGCTCGCGTTGGTCCTGAAATCCCAATAACTCTGGGCATCCTTTTCGCTAACGTGATGGCGACAAATGATACAACCATGTAATCTTATACGACTTGTTTTGATCATTTCTTGTGTGCAACCTCTGTTGAGCATCGTAGTCAAGTCTGCACCTTTTCTACTTGAAGGTTTTCAGGGGAAGCATTGTAGTTGCACAGTTTGAAACCTACCACCTGCCTTGCCTTTGTCTCATTCAAGGTGAAACGGCTGCGCAAACGGGTCAACTTGAACCTGCTGCCTTCACATTCTGCTCATTGCAGACTTTTTCTCTAATCTCCTGTGTTGCGCATGTGCACAGTTGCCCAACACTGCTCATCCGGAACCTGAAGGTTCCACATACCTTGGGGTTGTGTCCCCTTTGGTTTCCACTTGCATATCCCCACCCCCGCCTCGCGGGTTGTTGCCACAGCAGAGTTTAGAATGTCTGCTTAACTGTTTCACATACGGGTGTGTGCCATCTTTGTATTTGCCTGTGTTCTGAAATCAATAATTGATGACTCCGAAATGAGGGTAGCATGACCGAGGAGATCAAAACCAAAAGCACTTCCTTGAGGTTTCACTGTCCTTCGTACTGTATTCGTGTTTTCCAACAAATGCAGCTTTTGCAATAGTTGCCCCCAGATACACTCAATCTACTGCACTTTGGCAGGGGCTGATTGAGCTACGTGTCGAGGACGTTCCCGACAGCCTTCAGCTATGGACAATGCCAACGTATTGGAAAACACATGGACACACAAGCACAGGTCGCCTCAGACTGAAGTATGCTCACAGTGACGGGGATAAATTTCTCAGTGCGATATCTGTGAATACCGGCTCTATCATGACAGAGTGTAGCTAAATGTTCGACTTTCGCTAAATCCACATTTCCCTACTGGGCTGCCTCACAGGAAACTCCTGATACCCCAAAAAGAGATTCGGTCTTGCCCGAGGTCACTCAAAGGACAATTGTCATGGAGTGGACAAGTTCCTTTCTGTATCTCTTGTTATGGGAATATCAAAAAAACATGGGATATTGCCATTTCAGACTCCAGCATTGGAAGTTTCGCAGCTTCAGTGGGAAACTTGCCAACAACACGCCCAGCGACTTGACACCCAGCACTCAGGGCACCACGCATTCTGCGAACATCTGTGAATTGTGGAGGTGGACTGCAGTTGTGTCACAGGGATAAGCAATACTGCTATACCGGCTATACCAAAAAAAAACGTTACTGTCATCAGTTGCTGCAAGTTGAGGAAAATCAAGTTGGCTGGGTGAACTCACATCCGAATCTCAAGCAGTCCCACCAAACTGGCAGACCAAAGTCTTCGTGTGTCATTGACCTCTCACGGGATAGGGATAGGAAGCGACGCAAATTCAAAGACCATGCAGGGGCTGTTACATTCCTGCATGTTTCTGAGTGGTTCACAAAGACTGCAATGTTCACGTTGCATGCCTGTTGGCCCCACAGTCTCAACAATTCCGCTCACAGTCACTGCCCAGGGCTCGCACTTGCCAGCATCTGCCACATCTGGGGCATAAAACTTATAGTATCTGTGGTAAATTAATATAGGTTTTCATGAAGCTATGAATCTATTTTTCCGTGGAGCTTCAGTGATTCCTCCAAGCTGCCGGCCGGTTCTTGTGTGGATTCAAAATTCCACTTTTTATAATGTTGATGGCCTTGCAGTGCAGCTTGGCTGGCTCGGATTCATACTCATGGACACACAGGCACAGGTTGCCTCAGACTGAAGTACGCTCACAGTGACGGGGATAAATTTCTCAGTGCGATATCTATGAATACGGCTCTATCATGACAGAGTGTAGCTAAATGTTCGACTTTCCCAGGGGCTTTGATCCCCATGCTAAATCCACATTTCCCTACTGGGCTGCCTCACGGGAAACTCCTGATACCCCAAAAAGAGATTCGGTCTTGCCCAAGGTCACTCAAAGGACAATTGTCATGGAGTGAACCAGTTCCTTTCTGTATCTCTTGCTATGGGAATATCAAAAAACATGGGCTATTGCCATCTCAGACTCCAGCATTGGAGGTTTCGCAGCTTCACTTGGAAATGTGCCGACAACACACCCAGCGACTTGACACCCAGCACTCACGTCAACGCGCATTCTGCGAACATCTGTGAATGGTTGACATGCAGATGCGGTTGACATGATGGTGGGATTGCTAACCATGACCTTTTTCCTCACGCGGAAGTTTTCTAAGTAAATTTCCTTTGACACTTGCATAATACACATCATATCTATCACATCGTGTCGGGTCATGTTATAGCATATAACTATCTACTAAAGCATACTACAACTGAGCAAAAATTTGACGGCATCATACTTCGCGTTGGTCATGTGACGCCAGCAGTTCCTGCAGACTCCCGCGCCTCTTCTCCAGTAGGTCCCCCGTTGGCAGTGTAGTAGGTCTACCTGCCTGGCAAGAATTTCATGTGGACAGCCACGGGTAACTCCTGATACCTCAAAAAGAGATTCAATCTCGCCCGGGGTCACTGAAATGACAATTGTCATGGAGTGGACTGGTTCCTTTCTGTATCTCTTGCTCTGGGAATCTCAAAAAACATGGGATATTGCCATCTCAGACTCCAGCATTGGAGGTTTCGCAGCTTCACTGGGAAACCTGCCAACAACCCACCCAGCGACTTGACACCCAGCACTGAACTAGCAGACCAAAGTCTTCGTGTGTCACCGACCTATCACGGGAATGGAGTAGGTATAGGAAGCGACGTAAATTCAAAGACCAGGCAGAGGCTGTTGCATTCCTGCCCTCTGAACGCCAGTTTTTTAAACATCCAACGAGCTCTCGCCAAAGCCCTGTGCGCTTTTTGTCGACAAGGTCCGTATATTGAGGCGCGAAACCGTGGAAACACAAACTCTACTTCGGCGACACCGGAAGCCACGTCACCCGAGAAAACAAAGCCCGTGAATTCTTACCATTCCCAACTATACTTGATGATGAGTGGTTGACATGATGATGCGGTTGACATGCTGGTGGGACTGCTAACCATGACCATCTTCCTCACGCGGAAGTTTTCTAAGTAAATTTCCTTTGACACTTGCATAATACACAGCATATCTATCACATCGTGTCGGGTCATATTATAACATGTAACTGTCTACTAGAGTATACTAGAACTGAGCAAAGATTTGACGGCATCATGCTTCGCGTTGGTCATCTGACGCCAGCAGTTCCTGCAGACTCCCGCGCCCCCGTTAGTAGTGTAGTAGGTCACCGTAGGTCTACCTGCTTGAGCTGCAATCTCGCAGAGTGTTTTGTGGACAAGGTCCGCATATCGCGGCACGAAACAGTGGAAACACAAACCTTACTTCGGCGACACCGGATGCCAGTTCACTCGATGGTCTAAATATGACCTCTGTTTTCCACCCCAGTCCTGGAGGTTACCCACCAAATTGCCCCCAATCATTCTTTGACCAGTACTTACCCTCTGGCACGCGTTAACATTTTTATTTTGAACCTCGCCATTGAAATAGTTGATTTACCTAGCTATAAAAGGGTGGCTCTTCCAAGGGTGACTTGGGGGTCCCCCAGAACCCCGTTCTGACCATTATAGTCTATGGTAGATATGTCCCACTAGTTATGTCATCCATGGGAATTTCAGGATCCTAAAATGAAGGTATTGTACAATATTTCAAGCCATATGTTGTGGGGATATTCCCTTACCTAGGCCAAAAAAATAGGTCTTATCTAATAGGTACCTCCAATTTCGGTTCTTGAAATGGCCATTGCTATCATGCTGTGTCGAAACCACCGTTCACATCACGTTTGGGGGCACCATCCTGTGGGCATCCCCTAGAAACATCCAGAAACCACATCGGGTGCATGGACCAGGCCTCGGCAGCCCACATGTTCACCGTGATTGCACGTGACCTCCCGGCATCTAAGGTGCTGATAGCCACAGCAGAATGTGCTAAAAAAACGTACGTGGCTCATTGCAAGATTTCATTAGCTTAATCTTTCATAGATGTGCCTTATGATTATTACCCTCCAGTAAATTAACATAGACCCTGGTTTCCTCAGTTTACCTGTTGCGATTCGCTCGAAAAAAAAAAGGCGGATAGGCAGGCATGCTTCGAGCACGCACGATTGCGGACCCTCAACTGTACAAACCGGTGTAAAGGGCGCGATTTTTTTTCGAACCGGCAGTTGCGTCAACTGCAGGTGCTTGGTTTGGTTTCTTGGTCCATTCCGTGGTTTCCTTCTTTTCCTGCATGTTCAATGCCAGAGAGCGGAAGATTGCGGACATAGTACAACAACAGCTGCCAGTTTGTCAATGGTTGTGTTGGAAGTTCTATTAATAGGGCTGTTGAAACATGGTGACGTATTGGAGAAATAGTGGTACACTTCCCAGATGGTTTGGGCTCGTATGGAAATTGGTGCCCGTGGATGCCTCAGCACCGGCCAAACGACAAGTAGACAGACAAAAGGAGGTGATAGCCCCTAAATTGTGAAGTCGAAGTTTCACGGGTGAACCTGGGTTTGTGAGGGATATAACTCATGTTGTTTTTTTCCAGACTGGACCCTGATTTCCTCAGCTTACCTGTTGCGATTCTCTCGAAAAAAACTCCGCGGCAGATGTCTCTGCATGTTCCCCTTTCATGTCCAGCAGTCTCTCTACCCTCCTCGCCATTCCTCTTCGTCTGCTAAACCAAGTCTGCAGCCTTTTTTGCGTCCGCCTCCAACGTCCGCAGCTCTTACAAGGTGACTTCTGCCCTGCTTGCTAACCCATCTCCGGCTTTCCACGCTGTGTCTAGCTGTTTGATGTTTTCTATCACTGATCACCTCTGACGGTTTCTCTGCGGCGACTTACCCTGGAACTTGCCGCCTCGTGAACAGCTCGTTCTCTCTCACCAGTGGACATCCTGGAAAACACTGCGTTCCCTTTCTGCTGCCCTGCGTCGTAGCCAATTGACACCCACCACCCTGTGCTGTTGCTCCCCCTGAGGCCATACAATGCCATGCTTAGACCTTTGAGGGCGGACAAACGACAGCTTCACACCCCGATAGCGGGCAGGCAAGCGGCAGCCTCCACCCGGAGCACATGCTGTAGCGCCTAAATATTTTGTAAGGCCAAGAGCGGCCAGAGCTTGACTCATTCTTGAAGTGAAGAGTAGCTACATGAACATGAAGCGGCGAAGTCAAAAGGTTAACTTTTTCGTTGTTTGCCGTCTGCAGCAGGTGTCTAGGGGCACCAGGGTATAAAGCTTGAAAGGGACGAAGTTGCATTGCTGCTCACATTATTTTTGTGGGAAAAGCTTTGAGGCAAGTTGACAGCTGTAATTTAACTGGACAGTGGACAGACTCGACGCCTGGACACCAAGCCTGGCGACATAGCTATTATTTAGGGAACCGAATTTGCAAAGCTGGCTGCTGCCGTCGCAGCCGTTTAAGAGACCGTCAGGCCCAAGCCCCAAAGAGTTTCCAGGTGGACATTCTATTTTCCGCTCTCTCGCCTTTTTGAAGGAACGGGAAGGCCAGATCCTTGGGAGTTTGAAACCGACAATGTTTTAAGATGAGGCGTTGCCAGTTACGGGTTGCAATTCTGATGCGTTGTGTTCTATCGCAGCATCCGAAAACTCGCTGCTTGTTTTTGACCAGGACCTGCTGCGTGCCCCCCTGCTCTCGCTGCAAGCCTTGGATCCGACACTGGTCGTGGCCGTGAGCTGACCCGCAGTGATGAGGAACGCAAAAGGTCCCGCTCACCAACAGAGGGTCTGGATGGGCGGGCTGTTAGAGCAAGAGGTTCTGAGGAAGGTGCGGCTGCTGCAGAACCACAAGAAGAGCCTCTCCCAGCAGAAGATGCAGGCCCTCAGCCAGGTGCTGGCGCAGGCAATGCTCGACACGGTGTTGGGGATCAGCTGCCACTCTTGGAAGAGAAAAGGGAATGGCATCCGCGCTTCGGCTGTCGCATGCCGAAATATTTCGCTGTTTTGGAGCAACTGTCTCAGGAGGCATGGCCTGTCGACCCGACCTCGGCGAAGCATTCCTACAGGCTGCGCATCTATGACACTTGCTTCATCATCGTTGACTTGCAGCGGGGCTTGTTCCTTGCCACCTTAGGGGGCCAGTACCATTTCAGTCAACGCTCGAAACTTCGATGGAGGGGGCCAGGCTGCTTGGGAGCATGCAGCGCACCATGCTCTTGCGTGAAGTCTCAAAGATGAAAAGATGAGGGGTTACATTCAATTTGAGAGGCGTTTCCATGGCCAATGGAACCAGCCACAGCCTCGGGCCAAGGCAGCTGCAGTGCCAGCAGCTGCAGCTGCAGCTGGGTGTGTGAGCGCAGATTTTGACTCAGAGTCATGGAAGGTAGTTGGCTCTGATGCTGAATCTGGCTCCCAAGGTTGGGACTTTGAGTGATGGACCCACCGTGCCTCGCATAGAACGCAAGGCAATTTTGCAGAAGCCCAGGACGGATGCAGTTGCTGCGAATTGGATTTGCACGGGCTTTTGCCTTTTCCGACTCTGAACGGTGGCCGGTTAGATTAGGTCTAAATCTAGAAAGGGTGACTCATGTGCGTACAGTTCAAACAGTTTGCTGCTTGCAGGTCTTTGCTTTTCAGTGTTGAAACCGTTGGGTTCAAATTGACCACCTCCCATTCCTGAACCGTCTTTTCTGTAGGGAAAGATTCTGTTTTTTGCAACGCTTGCCCCAGCTTGCAATCATGTTGTCTAGGTGTCTAGGTGCTTGAAGTTCGCTCAGTCGAATATCCCCTGGTTGTTTTCTGTAAAGCAACATGCCCCGTTGAAGCCCGCTGTTACCTGTGTGAAAACCAGGGAAGCGGACTGTTACTAGCAGAATTGTGACCATGAGACAGCTACAGACAGCTCCTTCTCATGCAAGACAAAAGACAGCAGAAAGCATGTCATTGCAATTTGCGGTTGTCACTTTTCTGCATTTTTTGCGTTGTACTGACATCTACCCATGGACATGGAACAAGAAGATCTCTTTGGACATGTTGAAGAGGGGCCTGAATGCAAAGTAGAAGATAAAGGAAAGGGAAACAAGAGAAGCCGCGGCCGAGGTCGTGGCCGCAACAACCGTGACAGCGGCAATGGACATGGACGTGGCCGTGCAGATAGTGACACCCAAAAAAAGCGGCAGCCTGTTACCACGCGCATTTGTCCAGGATGCTCATACCCAAAGTTGCCAAGCTCCCGCTCGTGCGGCATGGGTGACCAGAAACGCGCTTGGGACAACATTTAGTCGAAGCTACCGCGGCGGGTTTTGGGCCTTTGAAGCCGGGCAAACTGCAGCCTCGAACGCCGATAGAAGCAGATGACTGAGTTTCCACTAAACACTTGGGTGTTTTCAGGGTCCATGTTAATTTGCCAGAGGGTAATGCACTTTACAATCTTTACATATTTAGATCTATGATATATCTAGTGAACATTTCCCGTTTCAAACTCGCAACGTGTCCCTTTATAGTTGTTGGTTCTGAACGGATGTCCTGTGCTGGATTGCCATAACCCTCAATATGTTACATATATTGGGTAGCATAACTTCACGCAATTTACAACCAGCATGTCTTTTCCACGGCGGCTCATATGAAACTAAACTATGTCCCACTAACCCGATTGGGTTACCTCGGGTTGTTGCAGACAAGCTCCTTACGCAGCAGACATGTAACGTCCATATCTTTGGCTCACTTTGATTTAATGAGGTAAACCCAGTGTAATTGAATACCATGTGATGCCCCCCCGTGATGTTTGTTGAGGTAACTTCACCCCAGTAACTGGTCCATTATGTGCGTACCAAAAACCATAATGAATGGGAGTTGTAAACCAACTTAGCTACCGAACGGGGGCCTCACATTGCAGTAAACAATGCCCCATGTGTGTGTGGTTCACTCTTCCATATGTATATCCCTGGGGTGATGCTTACACCATCCTCAAGAATTAGAACAAATCTTGGTGAAAAAATGAAAAACAGTTTCAAACAATCATCCATTCGTTTAAAGTAACTTCGGTTTCTGATATGTGTATATATATATATATACATGATCGCAAGAGAATACTCGAAGTAATCAGTGCGACAGCTGGGTGCCGTTGCGACAGGCCGTACTCCGAATTCTTCCAGTGCGCCAAGGTGGTATCTGTGAAGTACGTCCAACCTCAAAAAGCGGTTCGTCGGTTCTGTGCAGCAAAGGGTGGATTTGATATGTTCCCAGTTAGCAAGTTACTTGGCTATTCACCCCAGTTGGCAAGTTCTTTTTTGGTACCCCACTTCCTTTGACACTTGCCTAATCTGCATCATATCTACTGAATAAATTGAGTACCAATGTGGAAAAAAGGAATGTACCATGATTACTTGTCAAAAAGTTATTGCGTTTTATCTAATGTGTCCAATTAGAAATATGTCAATAGACCCACAAAACATCATCAAACTAAAAATAAAACTTTCGTAAATAGTCCATTTACTAGGCCTACTCAACCTCAAATCCCTAACGTGAATGAGAGACCATCCTCTTCACCCAGGAAAAATGCCTGCTGTTTGCCATCCCAGTCATGGGGCTTACCCGCCAAATTATCCCTAATCATTCGACCAGAACTTACCCTCAGACAAACGTTAACATTTTTCTACTGAAAATGGCTATTGCAATAGTTTTTTTACCCAGCTATAAAAGGGTGACTCTTTCAATAGTTTTGTTTTGAAACCCATGGTGACTTGGGGATCCCCCAAAACCACCGTTTTGAGCATTCTAGTTTCTGGCAGATACTACGAATTAGTTATATCACCCATGGGAATGTCCGGATCCTAAACTGGAAGTACCGTACCATATTTCACGCCATATGGGCTATTCCTTTACATAGGCCAAAAAAATAGGCCTTACATATGATAGGCATCTCCAATTTAGCGTCATGACATGGCCATTGATATCATATAATGTTTCGCAATCAACCTTCACATCACCTTTTGGGGCACCATCCTATGGGGATCCCCTAGAAACATCCAGAATCCACACCGGGTGTACAGACCAGGCCTTAGCAGCCCACCTGTTCACCGTGATTGCACACGACCTCCCGGCGTCTAAAGTGTTGATAGCCGCCCCAGGATGTGCTAAAACATCGTGCATGGCTAATTTCAAGCTTTATGTGGCTTAATATTTCATCTCCGTGGCTTCTGATTATTACCCTGCAGTACATTAACATAGCTTCTAGTCATCAGCTCCGTGGGTCTAGGAACTCACCCATTTAGTTTGATGGTTTTCCAGCTCAAAAACTTTATGCTGATTTTACAGCTAGCCATGTTTGACCACCAAAAGGTAATATTACCCGGAAACCACCCAGTTCGCCATATCCCACTTTCGAATCGTCATCCCCAAGACTCTCAGCTGACTCGTGCTCGGTGCTGTCTTGAACATGACATCTCTCTAAAATCGGTGACGTCGGGGTCCTCTATAAAATTGCAAGGGTTGACATTGGGTAAGTACCCCTAAAAAAAAGCAGGGGGTTAAAACATTCTTTAACTATGTGCGATTCCAAGGCTGTTGGGCACAACGGAAAAATGGCTGGCTGCACTGTCTTCCTTTCATTCTATGTGTCGTGTTGACTCCCATCATTTACTTTCATCAGAAACCCGTCGATATCAGGTATGTCTTGCATACATGACGAAGTGAGCCAAAAGGTGACTTCCGCTTTGAGCCAACTGTGCAGGTATCATTCGTTTGCTCTCACTGCTTCTCCTGCAGTTTTTCTCA
>CAMXCT020005721.1:0-11449 GCA_947184155.2 Cladocopium goreaui | reverse complement strand
AAACCATGACAAATGATGAAGATGAAACTGAAACCATGGTACAATTGGATACACCAGTAAAGCTGCTCCACGTAGTCGAATATGACAAAGGTGTTTCATATCTGTCCCGCACGAAGGTGTCTGAAGAGAAAGCGTCTAGACGCCGCCTGGAACTCAACATATGGGAAGCGCAAAAGGTTGCAATTAGGGAAAGTAAAAATAGTATGGAAGGAAGCGAACGGAGAGAACGGATAGAACTCCTAGTAAAAGACGTAGATGGACTCTATAAGATAAATGGGAAAGTCTGGATCCCTAAACACTTTGGCCTTACCCTAATAGCAGTGCTGCATGAAGAATTAAACCATCCAGGAATACAAGCATTTACACAATGGTTGAAACGTTTCTATGATCTCAGCAACATAACAACACTGGTAACCCGTCTACGACGGCACTGTATCATTTGCTGTGGTTCAGCATTACCTAAACTGGGTCCGACGGAAAGTTAGGAGAAGTTGTTTTATGGAAACAGACCAAGAGAGGTATTGCATTTGGATTTCCTATATCTGGAAAAGGATACGTATATCCTTTTCCCATACGGGACGATTTCACCGAGGAAAACAGAGTTATTTCCTTCATCGGGAGGCGACTGGTAGCCGGGTTTCGGAGAGTTTGGAATGGTTTTTCTCTAGATATGGGGTTTTGAAAGGAACCACGATCGTGACGGACGGTGGATCCCATTTCGCAAATCAGGTGTTGGATAATATCACTTCCGCTCTCCATATACGCCAACATATCGTGATCGCATATTCACCATGGGCCAACGGAGTGGCCGAAAGGACGAATCGAGAAGTCTTGAAAGTTATCAGAATTCTCCATGATGCGATGGGAAATATCGATATGGAGAGAATGCTTGCTATCATCCAATGGACTCTGAATAACACCCCACGAAAGAGGGTTTAATTATCGCACCGCGGATGAAGTTTTTCTAGGAATAAACACTGGAGAGTCGACCGGCCCGTGGCACATCCACTCATTAAGCAGATGTATGCGACCGGAGTTGAAAAGCATATTACAGCCTTTGGGGATTTTTTGGAAGCTATGCATCGTGAGGTACAGGATCTTCGAACTAATAGCCGTATACAAAAGCGCAAACGAGCTGAGTCTCTACCGGATATTGAGTTTCATATCGGCGATTTAGTCTTGGTGGCAAAGATTCAAAATGTGTCCAAAATGGATACGAGATGGATTGGGCCTTTCCAAGTGGTAAAAATAGCTTCCACTTGGATCATATGGGTTCGCTGTCTCGTCACCGGTAAAGAAAAACGTATTCATGTGCGTCGGGCAAAGTTATATTGCCATAGGAATGAACTTGATTCTGTGGATTGGCATGATCTGAAAGACCATTATCTAATGATTCATCGGGGGTTCCAGGTTGATACAATTGAAGAAGTTCGTATAGTATATGACGAGTTACAGTTTTTGGTGAAGTGGATTGGAGTACCTGTTTTATCTTGGATAGGTCCGAAAGTTATGTTCTCAAAGGCTTTGGGTTTAGTGGTAGAGTTGGAAAAGAGCTCCAAATGCTCAGAGGAAATCAGGAGGAAGATAGAAATTGCTTTAAAAGATGTGGGGGCAATGTAGGATTATGTTCTATTATAGAATATTAGGCTACATAAAATCCCTAGTTAACATCTTTTAATGCATTCTTATCTTTCCTTTCGTCTTTCCTGCTGCTTTTTTCTACTTTTTATTCGTTTTAGTCGTGCTCGTTTTAGTTGCAATTTTGGTCTCTAGTTGTGGATCAAAGACTTAGTTGTTGCATCAAGTTTTTTCAAATTTCTGATTTGACATTCTGGTAGGGTAACAAAAGATCAATGATGACTTTTTTGATCAGAGTGCCCTATTTGGACTTTGGGGTATTTTCAACGTGGGAAACGTAATTTCTCAACACCAAGGTATTTGGACGTTGAAGATCGTTCTAAGACGTTACAGGAACATTGGGAAGACTTTATGGGTATTGAAATGATCTCTGTCTAATGGACTGTCTAAGGAATACGCTATGGTTTACAATGTGTGGCTGCGGAGAAAGCTATGGTCAGAAATTAGTGGTCGGAGTTGAGTTCAAGTTTTGGTATTCAATTACAGAGCGCGTTATTTCGATGGCTTTTGGACGTCAAAATTTCATGCAGTCATTGTAGTTATTTAACTTCACTGAAAACTCATCGATCTACATCTTGGTTTTTGTTTTTAGTTATATCTCGAGAAGTATTGAAGCTACAAAGAAACCAAGACCACCAGCTAACTCTACGCATGATTTCACGTTAGTATAGCTGCTTTATTTTAGTTTGTAGATTTTTTCACCAACCTTTGGTAATTGAGCGAAATTAATCCTGAAGATTAAGTAGTTTGAAGCAGTTTTTAAGTATTTGAATTTTTGGGTTTTTCACAGCAGTTTATCAGTATTGTTTTTATTTCGCTACTTCCAAACTATTCAACCAGTTTGAGAAGTATAGAGTGCAGAGTTATTGCAGAGATTAAAGCTTGAGAGTAGAGGTTTTAGAAGTTAACGCAACGTGTTCGTCTGGATTGCTAGCAAGAAAAACCAGAAGAGCCAACAATAATTATTGAGGCAGCGGAACACTATTTGATTTGTAAGAGAAAAGGATGGAAACAAGAAACTCAAGAAGAGCGCCGGGTGGGAGACCAGATGGAGAAGTGGAAACCACGGTGGGAGTCGCAGGGATGTTGTCCGAGATGACCGTCCAAGAGGCACCAGAAGTCCCGGAATTAACCGCTCTTGGAAGACATGATTTCCGTGATCTGCATGAGAAATATCTGCAGTATCAAGAGCCTGCACACTAACTCGCTCTTTTGATCAAACCCAGGCGATCACTTTTCTTCCTATTAAGGATCTGAATTCCGAGACGGACTTGAAGTATGGTCTTTTAGGGCCATAACCCACTTACGGATTACCCTGAAGAAACACTACGACGAGTAATGAATCTTAATTACTAAAGGCCGTGATACAGATCGATTTCCTACGATTTGGTTTTGGAAACTCTCCCAGGAGCAATTGAATATCCAATGCATGTGGACTCCGTAGAAGCCAGAGTAGCAACACTCGCGGGTTCAATCATCTCGCACCTGCGCCATTATGGTTCATTATCCCTATGGGAAAGTACGGGAAGAGAGGACAAGTTCAAAAGGAAAATTATCGTCAAGGCGATCCTGAAAACTATTCAACCTCAGAAGCTGCAAGACTATTTGGAGATGAAAGTGATGAGCACTGATATGATGTACGATCATAAAGCCACGCTCGCTTTCATCCAGGAGGAAGGAACTCAATGGCAGGAAGTCGCGGATAAACAAGAGTCTGTGACAGCGATCCAGCTCCTAAGAAGTAAAGGCTCAAAGGCAAGACTCGATGTTTCCCACGATGGGAAGGATTCAGTCAACCTGGTGAAAGCGCATGCAGCGATGGATCTAGGCCCTGCCGAGACAAAGAAATTTCCACGCGAAAATTCTCGCGAAAATTCTACGTCGGAGAAAAAAAGTCAAGAAAAAATCGCAGCAAACACAGGTAGAGTAATCAGACTGGATTACGCCACCTGCATTAACTGCAACAAGACTGGCCATTGGTTCCTGAAGTATGATGAAGGTGGAGAGATGGTGATTAACTGCCCCGAACCTTGTCATGATTACAAGGAAAAGCGAGCAAAAGCTTTGAAAAGCATGATGGAAATGAGGAGAAACCGACGGGAAAAACGGGACAATACTCGTACTTCCCATAGGGATACTACCCATCTTTCTGATGAAGTTTTTTTGTGACCTGAGGTCGTTAAACGATACAAAATAACAAAATAAACAAAATAAAACAAAAATATAACGATAATTCCAAAAACTTGAGTATATAGAGAGAATATAAGAAGTAAATACAAGATAAGATAACTATACTACACGTCAAGTGTGATATCTCATCACCTACTAGCCCATTCTTCTCACAACTTAGTTTCTCGGATAGTCCTAGTCCTAAGCTATCCAGAAAGGTGCTTATCAACCTCTAAAACCTTGTTATACATATCGTTGCAACCAAAGATGTCCACAAAATCTTGAAGAATGACGTCGCCTTCCGTTGTCAAGTTCTTCGTGAAGCCACGAATGATCCCTCGGGGTTAACCCTATTAAAGGTAGGGTTACGTGATCTGATCAAACCAAATCAACAATCCCCCTCATGGAAAAGTTCATCCCGATGGACTTTTTTATTTCGTCCGGTTTCGGGGTCTTGGATCAGATAAACTCTGTCTCCATAAGTCTTAAGTATCTCTATAGGTCCAACAAACGTCGGCTTCAGCTTACCCTTCCGCTTTCTCAACTTCTTGTACATAACCATGTCCCCAACTTCAAAATGCCTTTTGAGGGGTTTCCGTTTATTCGCAAACCTTCTTGCATTATGACGTTTCAATTCTCCAATTATTATTGTCTCTCGTCGTTGGACATCCATACTTCGAACTAACGATCCATAAAATTCTTCATAAGGAGATACTTCATCCTTTGAAATCCATTCCATTCCATCCAATAGAAAATCCAACGGTCCCGACGGGCTTTGACCCGTAAATATCTGTATTGGTGCAAATCCGTTAAGTGTCGGAGATGCTCGATTATTTAGTCGATGCTGAATCGTTGGCAAGATCTTCCGCCATTGGTCCGGCTCTAGATTGTAATCTGCACATTTGTATCGTACCAATCTCTGGAATTCACGATTCATGACCTCGATTGATCCGTTTCCTTGCTTTCCGATCGAAGACAAAATGGTAGTATGATAAGTTTTTGCAAATTCGTCCATCATTGCGTTTATAAAAGAAGTTCCTCTGTCTACTAGTAGTATCTTCGGAAATCTCGTGAATTGTACCCATGTAGCCAGAGCATGAATTGCACTGATGTGGTCTTCTCGCTTGAAAGGAACAAACATCGTGTACAACGAGTAATCGTCTTTGATTACAATAACACCTTTAAATCCAGACCTGTCAATTCCTAGATGTAGATAATCCATTCTAACGACTTCATTGGGATATATACCTCTCATAGTGGGCTTAAGTGGACTCTTCGAGCGTTTCCTTTTTTCAACGCATACTTTGCATCCTTTCACAAAAGTCTGACAATCCTGCAACAAATTTTCGTCCTTCTCAAAGAATTCTTCTAGAATTTGAACCATCCGTTGCGGTGAAGCATGAGTATGCTCGTGTACCAATTTAAGTATCTCCTCTCGGTCATAGAGTCCGTCAATTTCATCCATAACACGTTCATCCCATCGGTCTTGCGGAGTGGAGATCAATTTTCGTACTCTTAATCTCGTCTTCGGCTGGTCTGGATGTGTCGGTACATTATAAGATTTCAATCTTTCCAAATATATATTTCTGCTACTTCCTTCGTCATCTTCTTCGATATTCATCAAAAATATAGGGCAGTCAGCATTCGAGTTATCTACACGGTCCAAACGTGTAAGAAGGTCAGCCATAACGTTTTTTGTCCCATCAATATGGTGTATAACGTAATTGTGGCGTGCTAGTATCATGGACCATCTTAGGATTCGATATTTCGATCCTTTATGGAGCTTCGTCGGGTGGAATATATAGGAGACATTCTTCGAGTCTGTCCATAAATGGAATTCTTTCTCGAATGAGAACAAGATCGCCGAGTATGTCTCCACCATTTGGATAATGGCATACGCCTCCTTGTCCACTATGCTCCACGTCTTCTGTGCGCCTTTAAAAAGTCCACTTGCAAATCCAATGGGTTTGTGATCCCGTTTCTCGATTGGTATTCCGGAGTCTCTTTTATCGGTTTGTGACACCATGCCACCCCAAGCAACATCGCTCGCATCAGAAAAGATATGTAGGTCTGAATTCTCATGGTTCGGGTGAGCTAATGTTCTGCATTTCTGACTAACTAATAGCATAACCTTGTCCCATGATGCGTCGCATTCTGATGTCCATAACCCATGTTCGTGAAGATTGATCTTTGCGAGATGCTTCCTCTTTTTCGATTTGCTTAATTTTCCAGCTTTAGTCTTGCAATTGATTAATGGTCTCATGTATGCACTGAATTTTGGACCCAGGAAGTTTCTAATCCAATTTATCGCGCCTATAAAATGGCATAATTCCCCTCCATTACGAGGTCTTCGTAAATTGATCAAACTATCAATTCGGGAAGAAGGCTGAGAAATACCCTGTGCGTTAATGGTGTAGCCCAGCCATTTGATTTCCGTCTGAAACAATTCGGATTTACGGAGCTTGAGTTTCACATTGCACTTAAGTAAAGCGTCAAACAAGTATTCCAATAGCTCCAGCATGAGTGCGATTGACTCCGTATAAACAATGAGATCATCCTGATAGGCCGCCATTCCGTTAGTACGCTTGAAAAGATAAGGACCCGCGAGTGAAGAGCTAAAATGTTGCATCGCGACACCACCGTTTTTTGAACCCTGGATCACACGTTTTGAGGCGTAGTAGCCACTATGGCTTTTAAATGCATAAACCTTTTGGCTTATAGGGCCTTGTAAAAGTTGCCAATAGCCATTGGTGAGGTCAAATGTTGAGAAGTATTTCGCTCCTACGAGACAAGCTCTAACAGTATCCAGATGAATGACCTGAGGCACTTGTTTCACGACTAGATGATTAGCTTGTTTAAGGTTAATGACCAGGCGAAATTCCTTCTTTGTAGCTTTGGGTATGACCAAACAGGGTGAAGCATATTGTGTTGGCGGAATTGGGACGATCATTCCAGCATCTAAGTACGCACGAATAGTCTTATCCATGAATTCGATTTGTCTGGGCGTGTATTTGATCGTGCCAGGATTTAACTCAGCATCTTCGGCTCCTTCTTTTAGCTTTACTTCATATGGTTCCATGCGCGGAGGTCCATCTAGAGTAAGTGTATCGCGAAAAACATCAATATATCTTTCGAAAAGTGAACGCGCCTGCGGGAAATCCGATAACTTCTCCTGAATAATGCCACGGGCTTTATGACGGGCCTCCTCAATGGGGACATCCAATGGGACCTCTGATGATTCAAAGGTTTTTATTTCCGAAGGGTGAATCTCTTCCGGCGACGGAGGGTTCCCCAGAATAGCAATCTTGCCCGGTTTTATAGCTTCTGGTTCGATAAGGGCCACGTACATTTCTGTGGCTTCCGGTATTCTCCCTTGCTGCTTTCTTGCTGCCATTGCAAGTAAAGTTTTCTGATTGGGAATGCCAACGCTCGCATTAAAAGTTTCACCTAGATAGATCACCTTGCACGGTACATTCACAATATGCAAAAGAGTATCTGGCACTTTCAGGGGTCCGAAATCGGTACGGATTAGCAAGTCTACGATCACTGTCGTGAAAATATGGATGTCCTCCCGTGTCGCCCATGCCGCTTTGCATTTTATGGGAGTTTGTAAAGGTCTTTCTTTTAACATACCATGTTTAGAAAGAGCATCATACACATTTCTGCCAGCTATATTACCACCGAGACATCCAGTATCAGACAAGAACTTGACCTCTAAACCAGTATCCGCATCGTCTGTAGATTGAGGGTGAAGCAAAATGCATTGACCATAGGCATCCGTTGCCGCATTAATGGCATCGCATTCCATCGTGAATAGTTCAAAGATAGATTGTTCCTCGTCAGAATCCGCCTGAATATTATTTATACCGAATTTCGGCGTCTTTTTCAACCTATCAGTTCCTTGGCTGTTGCCTCCTTTGGGTTTGCCGGTAAAGGAAGTATTCCTTTTCTGAAAAGGTCTCTGTCCTTGATTATCCCAACGGCGATAATCCTTTCCCATAGATTTTTTATTTCGTTGTCTCGAAGCCCGGATACCCTCACGTATCTTTTGTCGAATCTTTTCCGGAGTGAAAAGGTCCCGCTTAGGACACACGTTGCTATGGTGGCCATGTTTGTCGCACAGAAAGCAAACATCGTTGTTTATCTTCATAAACATAACGATGAATTCTTCGTCGCTATCCATTTCCGTTGCAGATGAAGCGTTAGATTTAGAATCATATTGATCCGGTCCTGACGTGTCTGTGTCTGTGTCTTCACCATCAGATACAATATCCTGAGTCCCTTCCTGTGCTTCAATATTCGCTACTTTCCAATCTTTCGCTCTCCATTCTTTCTTACGAGATTTCCAAGGCTGTTTTCGTTTGAATGCATCTTCATGCGCGTTAACCTTTAGCTTCGGATAATTCGAGAGTAATCTCGTATTCAGGACCTTTAAGTACTTACGAACATCCCGTTTATGACGTAGGTATTGTCTATAATACTTAAATTCCTCACTAAATACCATTTTAGGTAAATGACCTAGAATAGCTTTGACCATCTTATCCAGTTCAAACTTGTCATTATTCAGTTTCTTTTCCAAGTTGAACATTGACATTCGTAGATTGACATTGGACATTAAAAACGAGGTGACTTCTTCTACTGTTTCTCCCTGGACTTTAAAATCCTTGATGCTTTGAACTAGTTCTTCCGGTTCAACTTCAGGATTCTTCGCGGCTTCTCGGAGCATCGCTTCCAGATGTAAATTCGTTATCTGGTAGACAGGAATCTCTAGTATCTGTGCAAGCTGGTTCTTGATAGTATTATCAGTGATTGCCAAGAGTATCGGAGGTTCGATAGGGATGCCTTGCTGCGTCGTCTTGAGAACCAATTCCGTAAGGCTTTCATCTGCTTTAATAATGAATTTTAGTAAAGCTCGATTACTTGCATCTTGGATCTTCGGCCACTTCTCATAAACTTTCAAATGTTCTGCAGAAATCACGGCCACATTCGGTTTAGTCAATTTCGTAAAACTGTTTTGGAATTCAATCTCGTCAGATGAGAATTGTCCAAAAACTTCTCTCGTTCCCGTAGTCGAATTTCTAGGCACTGAACTCGATTTGCTGGACGAATTATATCCTAATTGAACCAATTCTGTCATAGCTTCTTCGATTCTTTCCCTTTTACTCTTCGTTCCCCACTTATCCTTTTCACCATCGTACTTCTCCCCCTTAGTAGCAGTCTTTGTCTCGAATGTCTTGGCTTCGTTCTCACCAACTTGAACATTCTTCTTCGACTCCTCTCTAAGAATAACGATTTCGTCTTTCGAATCAATCACAATTCCTGCTTCAATCAATGAATCAATACATGGTTTTTCTTCTCCTTCATCACAAATGACGGTTTTCACCATCAGGCAGAATAGAGAATAAATCTCCTCGTCTTCAAGTGCATCTTGCAAATGCTCTTCGATTCCAAGAAGTTCAGCGGCTTTTGCAGTCGCATCGGACTCCAAATTGGCTACAAACTTGAACCATCTGTTGTCCATTCCCGTCTTTAGCTTTCTTAGTCTTTTCACCAAAGAAGCTTTAACCTGTGGAGTTCCATCCCAAAACACATAGTCCATAAAAGTCTTCACGAATTGAGCTCTTTTCTTGCCAAACTTCTTCAAGACCAAATGTTTTTCAAGCTGTCTAGGCTTAGCTGATTGTTTCAGCTGGGCTTTCGAAACAGCAACAAATTTTCTTGAGCTTTCTTCCCATTTGAAGTCACCCCAAGGCGTCGTGAATACATCACCTTCCCACTTCTGAGTTCCAGTAGAGCTCTTAGAAGTCGGACCCTCCAAACCTTTGTTGTAAACAGTCAACTCTTCTTTCTTCACTTCGAGTGAGGTAAAGCCTTCTTCGTTGTCAGCTTCAACTCTGACTACTGCTAAGTCCGAGTTATCAACCACTTCTCCTTCCCAGTAGACGGTCCTTCCGTCCTTGTCCAAGAACGCTCGGTTCTTACGTTGGTTTGTCGTCGACATAGTGGTCTGAAGTAATTACTTTTGACCTGAGTCGTTAAACAATAACAAAATAAACAAAATAAAACAAAAATATAACGATAATTCCAAAAACTTGAGTATATAGAGAGAATATAAGAAGTAAATACAAGATAAGATAACTATACTACACGTCAAGTGTGATATCTCATCACCTACTAGCCCATTCTTCTCACAACTTAGTTTCTCGGATAGTCCTAGTCCTAAGCTATCCAGAAAGGTGCTTATCAACCTCTAAAACCTTGTTATACATATCGTTGCAACCAAAGATGTCCACAAAATCTTGAAGAATGACGTCGCCTTTCGTTGTCAAGTTCCTCGTGAAGCCACGAATGATTCCTCGGGGTTAACCCTATCAAAAGTAGGGTTACGTGAGCTGATCAAACCAAATCAACAAAGTGGAAAATTGGAGAAGGCCTTCGGAGGCAAAATCCAAAACTGCCTACGTTGTTAGAGAGATAGACGAGCTCCTACAGGACATCCAGGACAATGAGGACTCAGGAGATCTCGGATATCATGGATCTTTCCAAGCAAACATGACGCGGCATAACCATTGAAAAAGGAAAAAAAGTCCGGAGAAAGCGAGTGGGGATAAAATTACCCAGGTGAAAATCGGTAATGCAAAATTTTCCGCAGATCTGGACTCCGGCGCCGACCTCTCACTCATTGGTAAAACACAGCTGGAAGAAGCCCAACTGGCTGGTAAACTGCTTGATGTAACCATTTTGGAAACACCCCTGTCTGTCCAAGTGGCGAACTCTAGAAAAGAGATTATCAGTAAGGTGGTAACCGCAGAGAGATTGGAAATCCCAATTGGTCTAGAAAGTCTGACGCTGAAGAATGTTAAGTTATATGTGGTGGATAGTACCGAATGGCGTGTCTTGTTATTGGGATACCCGATCCTCCACAAACTACATCTCACTCCAGAAAACCACATACAAACCCTGAAAGGTGCTACGGTGGACATGCAGTCCGACTCGGAGCCGGATGAAGAGGATGACATTGGTTTTTTAGCCGCGATTCTCGAAGGGGATGAAGCCTGTGAACCCCTACGTCCGCCATAAGTGTAAACCGCGCTCTCAAAGATACATTTTGAGGAGGTTCAATGCCATCCTTGTGAAGGGTGGACGGGACAATTCGGAGGATGACGGCGGCGAGCGAAGAAGTGGGCCACTGGATTTGGACATACGAATCGGTTTGTCTTTTGACTGAATAAGGGAATATACCCCTCGCAGGAGGAGCTGGTCGTAGGAAAAAAGGAGAATATCCGAATACACTAGGCATAGAGGCAAAGTTTGGGAATGACAGCCCCGGAGACTGATCTTGATTTGAACGGTAGTCTCAGAGAAATTGAAAAAAAACCGCCGCGAACATGGAATCAGGCAGGATTGGAATACGGCTGGAAGCTATAATCAGGCGCCACCGGGACGTTTTTGCGTTAAAATTCGAGGACGCAGTTATCTCAGATCTCACGCCTTTGACACCCAGTTTCAAAGAGGGCGCCACTCCAGTTATGGCTAAGCCACGCAAGATGAGTCTGATACAGCTGAAGTGGTTGAAGACACATATTGCAGATATGGAAAGCAAGGGGATGGTTCAACAGGTCCATAACCCTTGCTGGGGCAT
>CAMXCT020005720.1:0-11455 GCA_947184155.2 Cladocopium goreaui | reverse complement strand
TTCGAGTTGGGCACCTTTGATGCTTCGAGTTGGGCACCTTTGATGCTTCGAGTTGGGCACCTTTGATACTCGAGCTGGGCACCTCTCATGCTTCGAGTTGGGTATGAGTTGGGCACCTTTGATGCTTCGAGTTGGGCACCTTTGATGCTTCGAGTTGGGCACCTTTGATGCTTCGAGTGGGCACCTTTGATGCTCGAGCTGGGCACCTCTCATGCTTCGGTTGGGTATGAAGTTGGGCACCTCTGCTTCGAGTTGGGCACCTTTGATGCGTGCGAGTTGGGCACCTTGGATGCTTCGAGTTGGGCACCTGTGCTTCTCTCGAGTTGGGCACTCTCATGCTTCGAGTTGGGTATGAGTTGGGCACCTCTCATGCTTCGAGTTGGGCACCTCTCATGCTTCGAGTTGGGCATCTTTCATGCTTCGAGTTGGGCACCTTTGATGCTCGAGCTGGGCACCTCTCATGCTTCTAGTTGGGTATGAGTTGGGCACCTGTCATGCTTCGAGTTGGGCACCTTTAATGCTCGAGTTGGGCACCTCTCATCCCTCGAGTTGGGTATGAGTTGGGCACCTTTGATGCTTCGAGTTGGGCACCTTTGATGCTTCGAGTTGGGCACCTTTGATGCTCGAGCTGGGCACCTCTCAAGCTTCGAAAAGGGTATGAGTTGGGCACCTCTCATGCTTCGAGTTGGGCACCTTAGATGCTCCGAGTTGGGACCTTTGATGCTCGAGCTGGGCACCTTTGATGCTCGAGCTGGGCACCTCTCATGCTTCGAGTTGGGTATGAGTTGGGCACCTCTCATGCTTCGAGTTGGGCACCTTTGATGCTTCGAGTTGGGCACCTTTGATCTTCGCGTTGGGCCCCTTTGATGCTCGAGCTGGGCACCTTCATCTTCGATTTGGGAATGAGTTGGGCACCTCTCATGCTTCGAGTTGGGCACCTTTGATGCTTCGAGTTGGGCACCTTTCATGCTTCGACTTGGGCACCTTTGATGCTCGAGTTGGGCACCTCTCATGCCTCGAGTTGGGTATGAGTTGGGCACCTCTCATGCTTTGAGTTGGGCACCTTTGATGCTTCGAGTTGGGCACCTTTGATGCTTCGAGTTGGGCACCTTTGACGCTCGAGCTGGGCACCTCTCATGCTTCGAGTTGGGTATGAGTTGGGCACCTCTCATGCCTCCAGTTGGGCACCTTTGATGCTTCGAGTTGGGCACCTTTGATGCTTCGAGTTGGGCACCTTTGATGCTCGAGTTGGGCACCTCTCATGCCTCGAGTTAACTCGGGTATGAGTTGGGCACCTCTCATGCTTCGAGTTGGGCACCTTTGATGCTTCGAGCTGGGCACCTTTGATGCTTCGAGTTGGGCACCTTTGATGCTCGAGCTGGGCACCTCTCATGCTTCGAGTTGGGTATGAGTTGGGCACCTCTCATGCCTTCGAGTTGGTATGAGTTGGGCACCTCTCATTGCTCTGGGCACCATGCTTCGAGTTGGGCACCTTTGATGCTTCGAGTTGGGCACCTTTGATGCTTCGAGTTGGGCACCTTTGATGCTCGAGTTGGGCACCTCTCATGCCTCGAGTTGGGTATGAGTTGGGCACCTCTCATGCTTCGAGTTGGGCACCTTTGATGCTTCGAGTTGGGCACCTTTGATGCTTCGAGTTGGGCACCTTTGATGCTCGAGCTGGGCACCTCTCATGCTTCGAGTTGGGTATGAGTTGGGCACCTCTCATGCTTCGAGTTGGGCACCTTTGATGCTTCGAGTTGGGCACCTTTGATGCTTCGAGTTGGGCACCTTTGATGCTCGAGCTGGGCACCTCTCATGCTTCGAGTTGGGCACCTCTCATGCTTCGAGTTGGGCACCTTTGATGCTTCGAGCTGGGCACCTCTCATGCCTCGAGTTGGGCACCTCTCATGCCTCGAGTTGGGCACCTTTGATGCTTCGAGTCGGGCTCATGCTTCGAGTTGGGCACCTTTTATGCTTGGAGTTGGGCACCTTTGATGCTTCGAGTTGGGCACCTTTGATGCTCGAGCTGGGCACCTCTCATGCTTCGAGTTGGGTATGGGTTGGGCACCTCTCATGCTTCGAGTTGGGCACCTTTGATGCTTCGAGTTGGGCACCTTTGATGCTTCGAGTTGGGCACCTTTGATGCTCGAGCTGGGCACCTCTCATGCTTCGAGCTGGGCACCTTTGATGCTTCGAGTTGGGCACCTTTGATGCTCGAGCTGGGCACCTCTCATGCCTCGAGTTGGGCACCTCTCATGCCTCGAGTTGGGCACCTTTGATGCTTCGAGTCGGGCACCTTGCATGCCTCGAGTTATGCACCTCTCATGCCTCAAGTTGGGCACCTTTGATGCTTCGAGTTGGGCGCCTCTCATGCCTCGAGTTGGGCACCTTTGATGCTTCGAGTCGGGCACCTTTCATGCCTCGAGTTAGGCACCTCTCATGCCTCAAGTTGGGCACCTTTGATGCTTCGAGTTGGGCACCTCTCATGCTATGAGTTGGGCACCTCTCAGCTTCGAGTTGGGCACCTTTAATAAGCTTTAATAATGCCTCGAGTTGGGCACTTTTGAAGCCTTCAGCTAGGCACCTGTCATGTTTTGAGGTGGGCACCTCTCATGCCTCGAGTTGGGCACCTTTCATGCTTTGAGTTAAGCACCTGTCATGCATTGAGTTGGGCACCTCTCATGCCTCGAGTTGGGCGCCTCTCATGCCTCGAGTTGGGGACCTTTGATGCTTCGAGTTGGGCACCTCTCATGCTTCGACTTGGGCACCTTTGAAGCCTCGAGCTGGGCACCCACCTTTCATGCCTCGAGTTGGGCACCTCTCATGCCTCGAGTTGGTCACCTTTGATGCTTCGAGTTGGGCACCTTTGATGCTCGAGCTGGGCACCTCTCATGCCTCGAGTTGGGCGCCTCTCATGCCTCGAGTTCGGGACCTTTGATGCTTCGAGTTGGGCACCTCTCATGCTTCAACTTGGGCACCTTTGAAGCCTCGAGTTGGGCGCCTCTCATGCCTCGAGTTGGGGACCTTTGATGCTTCGAGTTGGGCACCTCTCATGCTTCGACTTGGGCACCTTTGAAGCCTCGAGCTGGGCACCCACCTTTGATGCCTCGAGTTGGGCACCTCTCATGCCTCGAGTTGGTCACCTGTCATGTTTTGAGTTGGGCGCGTTTGATGCCTCGAGTTTAGCATGCCTTGATGCCTCGAGTTGGACACCTCTGATGCCTGGAGTTGGTTTCCTGCCCGCAGTTGGGCACGGGATGCATCAATCTATATTTCTATTTAGCCTTGAGTTGGGCACCTCTGATGCCTCTGGAGTTGCTTTCCTCTCCAGTTGGGCACCTTCGATGCTTCCACTCCCACTTCGGCACCTCGAGTTGGGCACCTGTCCTGCCTCCAGTTGGGCATCGTTGATGCCTGGAGTTGGGCATCTCTCATGCCTCGAGTTGGGCGCCTCTCATGCCTCGAGTTGGGGGCCTTTGATGCTTCGAGTTGGGCACCTCTCATGCGTGGACTTGGGCACCTTTGAAGCCTCGAGCTGGGCACCCGCCTTTGATGCCTCGAGTTGGGCACCTCTCATGCCTCGAGTTGGTCACCTATCATGTTTTGAGTTGGGCGCGTTTGATGCCTCGAGTTGGGCACCTCTCATGCCTGGAGTTGGGCATCTAGCATGCCTCGAGTTATCGGGTTTCCTTGATGCCTCGAGTTGGACACCTCTGATGCCTGGAGTTGGTTTCCTGCCCGCAGTTGGGCACCTGATGCATCAATCTATACTTCTTTTTAGCCTTGAGTTGGGCACCTCTGATGCCTCTGGAGTTGCTTTCCTCTCCAGTTGGGCACTTTCGATGCTTCCACTTCCACTTCGGCACCTCGAGTTGGGCACCTGTCCTGCCTCCAGTTGGGCATCGTTGACTGGACTTGGGCATCTCGCATGCCTCGAGTTGGGCGCCTCTCATGCCTCGAGTTGGGGACCTTTGATGCTTCGAGTTGGGCACCTCTCATGCTTCGACTTGGGCACCTTTGAAGCCTCGAGCTGGGCACCCACCTTTGATGCCTCGAGTTGGGCACCTCTCATGCCTCGAGTTGGTCACCTGTCATGTTTTGAGTTGGGCGCGTTTGATGCCTCGAGTTGGGCACCTCTCATGCCTGGAGTTGGGCATCTAGCATGCCTCGAGTTGGGTTTCCTTGATGCCTCGAGTTGGACACCTCTGATGCCTGGAGTTGGTTTCCTGCCCGCAGTTGGGCACCTGATGCGTCAATCTATACTTCTTTTTAGCCTTGAGTTGGGCACCTCTGATGCCTCTGGAGTTAACTGCTTTCCTCTCCAGTCTAACCAGTGTCACCACTCGGTCTGCCCAGCGCCTTGCCGCTCCAGCTGTCACCGCACCTCCATACCGGAGGATCAAGGAGCCTTCCGAAAAGTGCAGCACTAACGCTGGACTGACGAGCAGCCAAAGCAGCTTTCACTGTGTGCTCTAACTTCTTCAGGTCGCAGTGGCCCGGTATTCCAACCTGCGACCACCGATACAAAATCCGAACGTGGGTGCGAACCTGATACAGCCCATACTCCTGATTCTACAAGCCTATGAAAATTGCAGAAAGATCAATAAAGACCAACAAAAGGAAAATGCAACATGCCAAATCATAGCTCCCACCTTGAAGTGCTTTGCTTTCGCTGCTTCTTTCATGAGAGGACCAGCGCATCAGCTCATCTTGGGCCAGAACTCTGAACACATGAAATCTAATGAAATCTAGAGTTTCAGCCATCAACAAAGGCCAGTTTGGTGGAGTAGTGGGCATTTGACCTTCAATTCAATTTCCTGCCAGCCAGTCCTTTCAACAACACCGTCAGGTGATTTCATGCTTTAAACCAAAAACACAGGGTCCAGAAAGTTTTCTGGAGTTTCCTGATTTTTCATGATGTCTGGCAGCGGGGACACCACCACGTTTACCAACATCCACGTTAGTTTTTTTATGATTCATGGATTTTCCATGTTTTCCCCATATATTCCCATGATTTCTTATTAAAACCTCAATTTAGTTCGGGAAGTTCCCAGCCAGCCATGTTTGATAACACCGCTGCGGGTACCATCTGGCCATATGTTTTTTTTGCAGCCACGCTGCCGTCATCTCATAGCCATCTGGCCATAGGTCAGGCGCTCCATTGAAGAGACCGTAGTAGGCGTAATCAAAGCCTTGATTCTCAGGCGCGTGTTCGGGTTCTTCGCCTGGGATGTGAGTTGATGACTTTCCCAGCTTTTTTGATGGGGATTTCTTAGATTGTTCCCCCCCTCTGCCAGGTGAGGAACTCTAGATTCTATCAGAGTTGTTTCCTCCTCCACCTCGTCTCGCTGGGCGCTGCCGGACCTGAACCGCGAGCTCCAGATCTCAGTGGGCACTTCCGGACCTCAACTTATGCGAGAGAGAATGTCAGATAGAATGCCAGAGAAAATCTCAGAATAGATGCCAGAAAGGATGCCAAATAGGATGTCAGAATAGATGCCAGAAAGAATGTCAGAACAGATGCCAGATACTGTAGAATGTCAGAAGAATGCCAAATAGAATGCCAGAGAAAATCTCAGAATAGATGCCAGAAAGGATGTCAGGATAGATGCCGGAAAGAATGTCAGAACAGATGCCAGATAGAATGTCAGAAGAATGTCAGATAGAATGCCAGAGAAAATCTCAGAATAGATGCCAGAAAGGATGCCAAATAGGATGTCAGAATAGATGCCAGAAAGAATGTCAGAACAGATGCCAGATACTGTAGAATGTCAGAAGAATGCCAAATAGAATGCCAGAGAAAATCTCAGAATAGATGCCAGAAAGGATGTCAGGATAGAAAATGATCTATCACGCTGGGGATCACTCGAAGCAAAGTAAAAATCAGATGTACAAAAACACTATGAGATCGCGAAAGTGGCCTTTCTTTTGAAGACAGTAAACCGGGATACCCTCCTTTTACCCTCTGGTAATTTAACATAGCTATTGAAAATGGCCATCTATAGTGATTTTTCCCATTAAAAATGGTGATTTTCCATAGCTATGTTAGTTTACCAGAGGGTATCTGCTTTTTGATACCAGCCAATATGGCCAGCAATTCATGGGGAACCATGGCATCATGGTGAAATATTTAGGTGAAGCTTGGACCCTTGGACCCAGCTCAAAGATGAACAGACTTTTTAACGGCTGCAACAACAATAGCAGTATCATCCAATATGCCTATGATACCCCAAAAAAAAGATAGAAAGCCGCAAAAGATAAAAAGTAAGAAAAGTATATACTGTAATGTATATCTGTGTATCCTAATGTTTCCCTATTTTTGCAGGATCTACACAACCAATCAACCAATGATAGGGTACTCCCAAATTTGATGAAGTTCATGTTTTTTGCCCTTGGGCATTGACATGTTTTATGTTGTGTCCATGTTCTTTCGTCCCAAGCGACGCCGTCACTTAATCTTTCTCTCTTTTTCGCCAGATATGCCTAGATACTGTATCCCAACATTCCCAGCCATTCGCAACTTCTTTGTTTCATTGTTGCTCTTTCATGCTCACCAACACCATTTCAAAATTTCCCAACCTTCACCATTCACCATTCACCATATCTGAGTGACCCATGTGCCACTTGCCCCACATGGCCGTGTGGTACCCCTTGGCCGACAGCACTTCGGCAATGGTCACCTCCTCCGGTGACAGGCCGTCCACCTGCCCCGGCCACAGCACCGTGGTGAGGCCGGTTCGCACGGGGTGGCGCCCCGTCATGATGGCCACGCGCGAGGGAGTGCAGCTCGGCTCACCTGGGCTGCGAAGTGACGAAGTGACGAAGTGACGAAGTGGAAAAACTGGACCAAAAGCCTGGACAATTGGATCCATAGTGGACCTTTGAGTTTGGTACCTGTAAATTTGGGAAACCCATGGAAACCCGTTCCAGTTCATCATTCATCATTCTCCCTATCTTGATTCCCCATTTTCTTGCCAACAAAAATCTGCAGTGGAACTGGAAAAACATAAAGACACGCAAACACACACAAACACACAAAGTGTAATTATTTGAAACCTACGCTGCAACCTGGTGAAAACACCCATCTCTAGAAACATTGAAACGCCCTGAATGTTGAAGCATGTTGAAGCTCTGAAGCAGTCACTGTAGGATGACCAAAATCGCATGCCTTGATAGGCCATGTCATCTAAGCCAGGGCCTGGTGTGCCCCGGTGCTTGCCACCGCCTTGCCAACCCAGCTCGCCGAAACCGATGTCGTCGGACAAAATGTAAATGATGTTGGGCTTCTTTTTGAACTTACCTCATTTGACTCGATGTGACTCGATTTGACGAAAATTGATGTTGCCTGATGTTGGTCATTATTGGTCAATACTACATCACTAATTGAACACACGAGTTCTTCTTAAAAGTTGATGCAACTGAAGAAACATCAAGCCGTCGTCAAAATCTTCGTTTTGGGGATCTGAAACAGCGGTCGCAGGGATGGACCATACCCGACATTGTCAGCATGAATGGTCATCTGGTTGGTGGTATACCTACCCCTCTGAAAAATATGAAAGTCAATGGGAAGGATTATCCCATATACTATGGAAAATAAAAAATGTTCCAAACCACCAACCAGTCATCATTCTGAGCCGGTGGACTCTCAAGCTTCTGCAGCTTTTGCTGAATCTCGGACTCTTCTTTGGCCCAGGAAGCATTATTTTTCACCGCAGCTTCTTCGAAATACGCATCAAACTGCACGGCCGCGGCCCAGAAAAACTGTTGGACTAGAAAAGTCGACAACAGCAACGCCATGAGACCTCCGACTTGACCTCCGGTCCGGCAAAGCGAAGAGCTGCAGCGCTTCGGGTGTTTGGCTCAAATACTTGGGCCGATGCCAGCGGTGCAAGCGTCCCTTTCCCCTGGAGAATCCAACAGTTTCACGTTGTTTCACAGTTCACCGCAAGAAAAGGAACAAAAAGGTGCATGCTGAGAAAATCTCTATAGATGGTGGAGTTAAAAATTTTCCATTGCCACGTTTGATTACCAGAGGGTATGGTATTTGACCTTCACGAAAATGCTGTCTTCCTGCAACCGGCACAGAAGCGAACTGTTGGTTGACACACAATTCTTTCAACTGCCTGTCCCCAAACACAGGAAGCAGAGATGTATCCAAAAGGATTGACCGAATCGTCATGCTTGACAACCATATGTATAGTGTATATATATAATATATATCCTCTGGCATCAAGAACCTACTTTTTTTTGGGTTGAAAATCAGAAACCTTGTTTTATCCGGGGAAAATACCTGTTTTTTTAAGAAAACCTGGTTTTTCCTAAATAGCTAATATATGTCTACATTTTAGATGATTTGAATATGTTTATTGTTGTTCATCCCATGCCAATTGACACCAGAAGGGGGCGGCCATCCATGTTCATTCGAACCCATCCATGTTCATTCGAACCCAAATGGTTATGTCATTGTTCTTTGTGGAATTTAAATGATATTGTGGTGTGATTTGCAGGTAGGGCTAAGCTCAAGGCACCCCAAGAAGAAGGTGTCCATTGCATCAGTCATAAATCAGGTGAATCAAGAATTTCAAGTATCCAAGAATACCAACCAGATAATGATATCCGATATTTGGGTAGATATCCCACAACCACTTCTGGATTATTTGAACAATGGATTTTCAAAATGAGATCTTTATCACAATTATCTTAAATGAATCAAATATTCTATATAGATCATGAACCATGAGCCCTTTAGCTCCTACCCGGGGCATCCGTCTGCCTTGCAATGCGTGGCTACAACATTAGCTACCTGGGGAAGATGAGACCTACGTCTTAAAGAGTTGCATGATGGGTGAACAGCATCCCTTTTCGCCCAAGTTTTGCCCCAATCTCAGCATCCAAGTTATGTCCCACCTCGACCTTCAGAGTCTTGATCTCTTTCTTCATCTCTTCCATCCTGAGAGTCATCGACCAGGTCACTATAGGTCACCCTTTTGCGTTGTGCAGCGGTGAAAACGTCCATATCTTTGTGGATACAAAGCCTCCTACCGAAGTCACACCTTGGTCAACAAAGTCAACACCCCAAAGAAGTTGCCTTCCCAAGTTGCATTGTACCCGTGTTGGAAAGTTCGCCAACGAACTCAAAGTTGTGGTGTTTTTTGGACCATTTCTGACAACCTTTTAGATCCAGTCAGATCCCCTGTGACCATACTCGCTTATGATCAATCCTGACTAATCGCCCAAGAGGCTGTTGATTGATGGTCTCATATTCCTCCTTTTTGTCCTGAAACAGGCACGTGGTGAGACAGCTTTTGACAGAAATTCTTCCCGAATCTGACGACTTCGCTCCAATTTCGCCAAGTTCAACCGCACAACTGGAACTCGTATCACAACTGGAAACCTTCTGCTCATCTTTGATCATCCAATTTCTCCATCATTTCTCGTGGGGTTGACCAGGTTGACCATGAAAAATTGGTCCATGATTCCAGCAGCCAGACTGTCCAACATCCACCCTCGTCCCTTATGATTGCCTGACAGTTCCGCAGTCATGTTATCACCATCTATTTTCGGTGTATATTATATAATATTATATTATATTATATGTATATAATCTAATTTATGTATTTACTTATTATTGTTGTTGCCATGATGATAACTGCTATTATCACCATTAACTAATAGTACATATATATATATATAGTTTTATGAATGGTTCAAATAATATGTGAACATAGATAGTATCATAGTAATTTCATCAATGGTCAGTATTTAAAAAAATCTGCGCATATTTAGCCATGAATTCATAGTGCCCATTCTATCCAAAACATGATATCACCACACCGCACAACGAGTGCCCTGGGGTGGAGTGGAAATTCCTTCTCTAAGGACTCTTGCTTCAGGAAGGCGCCGATAAAGAGATCCACCTGTCACTGAAAAACAGCCGCTCAAATGATGGTTTTTCTGCGACTTGTTGGCTGTGAAATCATCCGGGAATCTATCGGGAAGTTCAAAGTTTGACTTTCAGGTATGATTAAAAAACATATTGAATGTAAACCGATCTACTTTTGAATTATTTATAATTATCGGGAATTTTGATTTGGGTATGAGTCTAAATCCTTGTACCATGGTGAACCTGGAAATAGGACGAAATAGGTGGGCTCTACCATGGATTTATAATGGTCATCCTCCCAAATATGGTAATATAGGTTCTGACTAAGCCCAAAATATTGGGCTGATTTGTGTTGCCAGTTGAAAACCATCCTGAAGGATCAGAGTGGAAAACCCAACATTTGTTTATGTTGCATAAACCTTAACCAAATTTAAGCATATTTAACCAACATTTAACCAACATTTTCTGGATCCCACATTTTCTCGACCACCGTTTCTGGACCAAGGCAAAGCCGGCACCAAAGACAACCACCGCGCCTCCGCTTGGATATCTTCCAACAGCTTCCGCTGCCGTCCAATGTCCTGAAGGCGCCGCGGTAAAGCTCGTGGAAACGGCACAGCCACCATGAATGGTGGATTCAATGGGATATCTAGCAGAGAAAATATGTGATCTCATGGATGATTTATATTGATTTATGGGATTTTATCCTCTAGCCATCTATGACTTATGGGATGATAAAAATGGATTTAAGGGCATCTCATGGACTATCCATGACTATCCTAGCGGCGTAGCTTTCGAAGATTTCTTCCCCAAGGGACCCGTGGACCCCGCATAGCTCAGAGCTCACCTCCTCTTGCAGTTTGGCTCTCTTTTCCAGCTCCTGATGAGATGTTTGTGTCGAAATGATGTAGGAATGTGTATAATATATATATACATATGGATATTGATATGGGTATTGTATATTCATCATATATGTATAATATGTATATAGATATATATATTGATATGATATACATAATAATATAATATAATATATATAATATAATAGTATATATATATATGTAATATAATAATAATATAATATATATATATGTAATATAATATATATATGCAATTTAATAATATATAATATATAATAGATAATATATAATATATATATAATATAATATATATAATATATAATATATAATATATAATATATAATATATAATATATAATATATAATATATAATATATAATATATAATATAATATATATATATATATGTAATATAATAATATAATATATATATATATATTACATATATGTAATATATATATATGTATATGAAACTCTTCAGCTAACAAGGTTGCTCGCTCCCTGGTCACACCAGATTCAATGGGCTAGAATTGGCCAAATATGGACAAATCTGGTAAAATCACCCATTTCCTCTTGGGTTGGAGTTATCCTGGGTATCCTGGTTACACAGCTTTCACACCGGGTGAGCAGTCTTGGATCAGACATAGCAACCGATCCAAGAAGAACGAACATGACCAACCACAGAAGGTAAGGGCCGGCCGGTATGGAAACAGA
>CAMXCT020005719.1:0-11471 GCA_947184155.2 Cladocopium goreaui | reverse complement strand
ATTTTCAATTCTATTCATCCCCAAAAAAAGCACTAATCTTGACATATCTTGATATTTTTTCTCAACCAATTTGATCAATGTTTCGACAATTTTTTTAGAATAGGCTAGAATAATTCACCCATTGACCACCAAACCTAACCTGACCCTCAATATACTGATGCTAATAATTCCGAGGACTTATTTTATTTATGTAAATAATTCGTGTATTTGGAATTAATTAATAACCTGGTATTCTTTTGATAAAATTTCATTTTAAGGCTCAACCAGCCCGAAACAACACTAATCTAAAACCATTTCATAAATATATTCTTAATTCCTCAACCATTCCATGCTAACATATTTCCGACTACTAGCCCATCAAAATTTATAAATTTCCAATGCAAACACCAAAAAGACGTCACCTTCGATTTTTTTCCATTTACGTTCCGTAATATTTCCATTATTTTATTTCAAATTCTGAAAATTAGAATAACAATCTAGCTATCTAGTTAGCTATCTAGCTATCTAGTCATCTATCTATTAATCGATCAATCTATTTTATTTATCTTATCTTATCTTATCTTGACTGATCTTATCTGATCTTATCTGATCTTATCTGATCTTGTCTTATCTGATCCTATCTGATCTTATCTTATCTGATCTTATCTGATCTTATCTGATCTTATCTGCTCTTATCTTATCTTATCTAATCTATCTAATCTTATCTAATCTTATCTATCTATCCAATCTATCTATCTATCTATTTATCTATCTATCTATCTACCTACCTACCTAGCTACCTAGCTAGCTAGCTAGCTAGCTATCTATCTATCTATCTATCTATCTATCTATCTAATCTATCTAATCTATCTAATCTATCTAATCTATCTAATCTATCTAATCTTTCTAATCTATCTAATCTATCTATCTATCTATCTAATCTATCTAATCTATCTAATCTATCTAATCTATCTAATCTATCTATCCTATCTATCTATCCTATCTATCTATCTATCTATCTATTTATCTATCTATTTATCTATCTATCTATCCATCCATCCATCCATCCTTCCTTCTATGTTCTAGCGCCAAGGTGTGCGCCTGCCACGCAAAAGCCACGGGCAGAGCGGCGGAGACCAAGGGACGCCAGAGGGACGCCAGTATATATAATCCTCCCGTCGCTTTGCAATTTCTTTTTTGCTTCTAGGCATATCGGTTGTCCAAGTGCCATAGACCAGCATCATGGCCTGAGCAGACACAATGAATAGACAAGCCATGATAAGCTCACTAGCAATCAAGCTGAATGAGTTGAGTTGATACATCGCCGTGCCCTGTCCAACTGTCCGAATCAAGTCCAGTGCAGTATGCACACACACACACACACTGCCCCATCCTGTAAACCTCAGCAAACATCGTGACCTCAGCAACCATGTAAAACTGTGATATCATCAGTTTTCACGTTACCAAAAAGAAAACGTGAAACCTCAGCAGTGCAAGATGCATGTTACATCATTCCCCACGACCTGAGCACAAAGAAAGAGTTGCACGAGACTCGCCGAACCCCTGCCTGAAAGAATTGCGCAGTTATGCAATGGACACAGCTGGCACAATCAAAACAGAGGCAAGAAATTAAAAGACGAGAACTGATCAATTTTGGATCATGTCCGTATACTGTCACCCCCAAACTGTACGTGCTGACTGCGAAGCCATTGCACAACGGTTACACACTCATTGTATTGGTGATGATCCCTCTTTTCTTCTAGGGAACTTTCCAGATATCTGGCGGCGTATCACAGAATCTGCACAAGGAGAGGACATTATAATTGATCAACCCACATTCTGGGGCCCAAATGGTTCCTCCTCCTTGGACAGAGCTGTCCTGCCTGTGGAATATATGAACAAAGGGCTGATACAGCACCAAGTTTACTACGACAGACTTTTTGAGTCCTCCGGTCATGCCAGCATCACCATTAAGGGGCAACTATACCAAATTGGCTTATGCACAATCAAATCCTCGTCTCTTGGGAACATGTGCCGCCGCGAATTCCTCAAAATGCGATTTGGGTCACCAGACATGACGATCTAGGAAGCTACAGTGACATCGAAGGCAATCAAGGTGATGTTTTTCACCCGAAGCAGATTCACCCGAAAAGCAGGAAAAATGCGGTTTGCAGCAGGTTTCTTGAAGGGAAGGGATGGAACAGTTTTTTTTGAGATCAGAAGTGTTCTCCTCTACATTGTGATGGCCATCATTGGCAGCGGCATGGTTAGTATCATCGATGTCATTCGTGGCATCATCTTGGCTTTTAATATCCATGCTGCGCGAAGCCATTTTTGGTTCGCCCCTCCGCCCTTCATTGAGCCCTCTCATGGAGCATGGAGCATGCTTACTTGATTTCGCTTGGCTTACCTGTTCAGGCGTTTTGATCATTCGGGCAGAGTCTTACTTGTTGCGAGTATTGTGTTTGATTTGCAGACTTCAAGCGAATGCAATTTGCATTGAGTGTTCCATGCTAATTTGCTTTGTCCCACGGCCATGTTTCTCTAGCGGAGAGGATGGAAAACCAATCATCCTTCAAAAGGAACCAGTCAAGGTGGAGGCAACGGCATGTGCTTTGCTGTTTGGTTTGCAATAGGACTGTGAGCTGGTGAGAGACCAGTTTGTTTTCCGCTAAATCTGCCTGACATGATTCTGGTGGCCGCAGGGATCTGTTGATTTTAATGGTCTTGTTCTTCGGGTGGGTCAACTCATGTGTGATTCACCTCGAACCAGGTAGTGTTGACACAATCTCACCGCCAAGAGTCACAAGAGTTACTTGGCACAGCATTGTGATTCCATATGCAGATCATCCTTCGCTCGTTGCAACTCAATGCCTACTCATCCAATGCTCGGAGTGCCACAGACCAAAGAGTGTCCATCTTGTCCTACATTTGGATCATTTGGAGCCGATCACGTCTCCCGAAACGAACCCGGAAGGTTAAATACGCTACTGTGCCTTCCAACACAAGCATCAGTTTTCCAGAAAACAATTGAATTGTACAGTGGGATCTGTAATTACATACCACACGCTTCGGAAGTAGTTTCCGGCCAAATGCTGCAAAATTGTCGCGAAGACGGGTGAGCCACTCTGTGATACTCAGGGAGACCGATGACGCGGAGTGCTGCATACCCCCATGCTCCAGCAGCAGACGTCGGAATTGGTGGAGCGTATGGCTGGCTACAATGCATCCTGTATTTCATGAGCGGGCTACTTGATCAAGTGATGTGATCGTCTGGGTGTCAGGGAGAAGGGATGATGCTACTAGTATCGGTACGATACAAAAACGCGCCCAGTGATGGGCAGAGTTATCCCCATAGCCACAAGCTACACACACTGGCAAGTTTCTGTCGGTGGTAGGCCAAGAGTCGGGCACATTAAAGGTGCCACGGATGGCGTTGGCTACTCCATGCCATGGTGACGAGGGGGGTACGCCCCACATATTTGAGCTATGTAGCGTGGTGGCATTGATGCAGTTGTCATGACAGCACTTTTCACACGCCGGGGCAAAATTTAATCCCAGGGGATACAGCCTGGTATTGGTGCCACATAGGGAACATGCTTGTTCTGCTGTTCTGCCTGTAGGGAGTTGGCCACTCGGAGTCGGAGGCGCTCGTCATCGTCTTTGTTAACCGCGCCAAAAGCCCTGCGTGAAGCTCCAAAGTCACAAAATATGTGGCAAGCCAAAAACCAACTAGACGACGGATGGCCCGAGAGCGTAGAGGAGCAGAGTCTTCTGTTGTTAGTATGGAGACACGCTTTTTACACACAGGCTCTTTTACACACAGACGCTTTTACACACAGACGCTTTTACACACAGACGCTTTTTACACGCAGGCGCTTTTACACACAGAAGCTTTTACACACAGAAGCTTTTACACACAGACCCTTTTACACACAGACGCTTTTACACACAGACGCTTTTACACACAGACGCTTTTACACACAGACGCTTTTACACACAGACGCTTTTTACACACAGACGCTTTTACACACAGAGACTTTTACACACACAGACGCTTTTACACACAGACGCTTTTACACAAACACTTTCACACGCAGAGACTGTTACAGACAGACGCTTTGACACACAGACGCTTTTACACACAGAGGCTTTTACACAAAGGCTATTACACACAGAGACTTTTACACAGACGCTTTTACACACAGAGACTTTTACACACACAGACGCTTTTACACACAAACGCTTTGACACACAGACGCTTTTACACACAGAGACTTTTACACACACAGACGCTTTTACACACAGACGCTTTTACACACAGACGCTTTCTACACACAGGGGCTTTTACACACAGAAGCTTTTACACACAGACGCTTTTACACACAGACGCTTTTACACACAGACGCTTTGACACACAGACGCTTTTACACACAGAAGCTTTTACACACAGACGCTTTTACACACAGACGCTTTTACACACAGAGACTTTTACACACAGACGCTTTTACACACAGAAGCTTTTACACACAGACGCTTTTACACACAGACGCTTTTACACACAGAAGCTTTTTCACACAGACGCTTTTACACACAGAGGCTTTTACACACAGACGCTTTTCCACACAGAGACTTTTACACACAGACGCTTTTACACACAGAGGGTTTTACACACAGACGCTTTTACACACAGACCCTTTTACACACAAACACTTTTACACACAGAGACTTTTACACACAGACACTTTTACACACAGACGCTTTTACACACAGACGCTTTTACACACAGACGCTTTTACACACAGACGCTTTTTACACACAGGGGCTTTTACACACAGAAGCTTTTACACACAGACGCTTTTACACACAGACACTTTTACACACAGACGCTTTTACACACAGACGCTTTTACACACAGACAAGTCCGGCACAAGTAAAATCGCATCATTTCGTGCGAAAAGGTTGCCTCCGGGACAAGTCAAAATTTCCGAAATAGTTTTCCTCAGGTTTTGACGATCGACCCTCATTTCGGTGCGAAAAAGGGTTGCGCCGGCACAAGTTAAAAATCGCAATTTTCCTCAGTTTGTGACGATCGACCCTCATTTCGTGCGAAACGGTTGTCCGGACATTTTTTAAACGTAATTTTTTTTCGCGTTTTTGACGATCGACCCTCATTTCGTGCGAAAGGGTTGCTCCGGGGCAAGTCAAATCGCCAATTTTCCTCAGTTTTTGACGATCGACCCTCATTTCGTGCGAAAGGGTTGCTCCGGGACAAGTAAAATCGCAATTTTTCCTCAGTTTTTGACGATCGACCCTCATTTCGTGCGAAAGGGTTGCTCCGGGACAAGTAAAATCGCAATTTTTCTTCAGTTTTTGACGATCGACCCTCATTTCGTGCGAAAGGGTTGCTCCAGGACAAGTCAAATCGCAATTTTACCGCAGTTTTTGACGATCGACCCTCATTTCGTGCGAAAGGGTTGACGTTTCGTGACTCGCCGCCGGCACCACCCTCGGCCTTAAGAGAGAAAGATAAAGAAGGCGAGAGAGAAAAGGGAAAGAGAAAGGAGAGAAGATGTGAAGATGAGCAGATGTGAGAGAAGATGTGAGAGAAGATGTGAAGATGAGCAGATGTGAGAGAAGATGTGAGAGAAGATGTGAGAGAAGATGTGAAGATGAGCAGATGTGAGAGAAGATGTGAGAGAAGATGTGAGAGAATATGTGAGAGAAGATGTGAAGATGAGCAGATGTGAGAGAAGATGTTAGATGTGAGAGACGGTGTGAAGATGAGCAGATGTGAGAGAAGATGTTAGATGTGAGAGAAGGTGTGAAGATGAGCAGATAAGAGCGCAGATGTGAGAGAAGATGTGAAGATGAGCAGATGTGAGAGAAGATGTGAAGATGAGCAGATGTGAGAGAAGATGTTAGAGAAAATGTGAGAGAAGATGTGAGAGAAGATATGAAGAAAGATGAGCAGATGAGAGAAGATGTGAGAGAAGATATGAAGAAAGATGAGCAGATGAGAGAAGATGTGAGAGAAGATATGAAGATGAGCAGATGTGAAGATGAGCAGATGTGAGAGAAGATGTGAAGATGAGCAGATGTGAAGATGAGCAGATGTGAGAGAAGATGTGAAGATGAGCAGATGTGAAGATGAGTAGATGTGAAGATGAGAAGGTGTGAAGATGAGAAGGTGAGATACAGACCCCCACTATTGGAAGAACCCTGCGCTCAGACGCTCTCGGGAAAAACTGTTTCGCTGGCCGCATGCGACACCTGGTCTGTCGGAGTCTGTCACCTCTTTTGTGAGCTGATGTCGGTTGTCAACCCTGCCTTGTCCGTAATCGCTCTGGCCAAATGGACCCTGCCAAAGCAAATCTCTTATTGGATTCTGGTCGCAGTAGGCACCAGTCACAGCTATAATAATTCCCGTGCTTCGTGCCCAGCGGGTCCCACGTCCAAGACCACGTGAGCGATGCGTTCAGCAACCTGGCGACCTTGCAAAGGTCGCACAGACACCCCACAGTTTGGAGACTTGTAGCGACTGACTTTACCAGTGAGACATCTGAAGACATTTCTTGGGACTACTAAATTCAAAATTGGAAATTTTAAAACGGACAATCTTGGAAAAAGGCTGCAGCGAGTTCATGTGTAAACAACATGTTGACACGCGCGCAAACACATCACATGTATCTGCTGGGCCTCTTGTGCTGACATCGGCGTCCAAGTAGCTTGGGTTGGAAGTACTGGATTCCCTGGTCAGCACATGCACCCATGTGGATAATGAAACACCAAGATCGTCACTACCACCTTGCCAAGCGGGAAGAAACAAGCCCCGACCGGAAGGGGGATATGGCCTGCAATGTCTTCTGATCCCCACCTTGCCTTGTTCAAGACCCTTTCCACGCGCCAAAAGCCCTGCATGAGGCTTCAAAGTCACAAAATATGTGGCAAGCCAAAAACCAAAAACTGCTTTGCCGCCTGCGACACCTGTTCTGTCGGAGTCTGTCACCTCTTTTATGAGCTGATATCGGCTGTCAACCCTGTCTTGTCCGTAATCGCTCTGGCCAAACGGATCCTGCCAAAGCAAATCTCTGATTCGATTCCGGCCGCAGTGGGCGCCAGTCACAGCTATAATAATTCCCGTCCTTCATGCCCAGCGGGCCCCACATCCAAAACCATGTGAGCGATGCGTCAAGCAACGTGGCGACCTTGCAAGGGTCTCACAGGCACCCCACAGTTTGGAGACTTGTCACAGGCACCCCACAGTTTGGAGACTTGTAGCGTCTGACTGTACCAGTAAAACAGACCAGCAACGCATCTTAAGACGTTTCTTGGGACTATTGAGTTGAAAAATTGGACATGAAAACCGAACAATCTTGGAAAAAGGCTCCAGCGAATCCATGTGAAAAAATATGTGGACACCCGCGCAAACACATCAAATGTAGCTGCTGGGCTTCTTGTGCTGACATCGGCATCCATGTTGCTTGGGTTGGAAGTACTGGATTCCCTGGTCAGCACATGCACCCATGTGGATAATAAAACACCAAGATCGTCACTACCACCTTGCAACGCGGGAAAAAAACAGGCCCTGCAAGGTCTTCCGATCCCCATCCCCACCTTGCCTTGTTCAAGCCCCTTTCCACGCGCCAAAAGCCCTGCATGGAGCTTCAAAGTCGCAAAATATGTGGCAAGGCACAGAACCAAAAACTGTTTCGCTGGCCGCCTGCGACAGCTGGTCTGTCGGAGTCTGTCACCTCCTTTATGGGCTGATATCGGTTGTCAACCCTGCCTTGTCCATAATCGCTCTGGCTAAATGGATCCTGCCAAAGCAAATCTCTTATTGGATTCCGGCCACAGTCGGCACCAGTCACAGCTATACAGTAATAATTCCCGTCCTTCATGCCCAGCGGGTCTTGCACATCTGTGAGCGATGCGTCAGGCAACCTGGCGACCTTGCAAAGGTCTCACAGACACCCCGCAGTTTGGAGACTGTCGCGACTGACTTTACCAGTGAAACATCTGAAGACATGTCTTGGAACTATTGATTTGACAAATTGGCAATGAAAAAGCAGACAAACTTGGAAAAAGGCTGCAGCGAATTCATGTATAAAAAACATGTTGACACGCGCGTAAACAGATCACATGTATCTGCTGGGCCTCTTGTGCTGACATCGGCGTCCAAGTTGCTTGGGTTGGAAGCACTGGATTCCCTGGTCAGCACATGCACCCATGTGGATAATGAAACACCAAGATCGTCACTACTTGCCAAGCGGGAAGAAAACAAGCCCCGACCGGGAAGGGGGATATGGCCTGCAATGTCTTCTGATCCCCACCTTGCCTTGTTCAGGCCCCTTTCCACGCGCCAAAAGCCCTGCATGAGGCTTCAAAGTCACAAAATATGTGGCAAGCCAAAAACCAACTAGACGACGGATGGCCCGAGAGCGTAGAGGAGCAGGGTCTTCTCTTGTTAGTATGGAGACACCAAATGACAGGACAATGTATTAAAGATGTATTATAGGCAGACAAGAAGAGGGGTATCAAGACAATATAGCTATTACACACAGACGCTTTTACAAACAGACGATTTTACACACAGACGCTTTTACACACGAACACTTTTACACACAGACGCTTGTACACACAAAAGCTTTGACACACAGACGCTTGCACACACTTGCTCAGAAACATCTTTGCGAATTGGTGATGTGGAATGCATCGGACGTGCAAAAAACACCCCAGTAAAACCTAACAGGAGAAATGAAAAAACATGTGGTGGCCACCAGCTGCGACTTAAATGCGCCCAGGTGCACCACCACAGTCCCGCAGGTACGTTTACACGGGTCCCGGGGAGGTGTCTTCGTTGGTCACCGACCCCCCCGGGACCCCGGTGACCCCCTGCAAAATTAGAAGTTTTACATCTATTCAGATGGTACACACACACACGCCCCGCAACAGCGGGGCAGATGAGATGAAGATGAAAGTGAAATGAAAGTGAAAATGGAATGAAAATTACCTAACCAGGACGCGAAGAGGGGAACGCAAAAGAAGAGGGAAAGAGCAAACACCAACACAACACACCTAGCCCGAAACGGGCAAAACCCTGAAAAGGCAAGGAAAAAGAAAAGCGAGGGCCGACGGACACGCAACCAGACCAGCGGAGGAGGGGGAGGACGGAAGCGCCTGAACCAACCTAACAAAGCGAAACCTAAGCCTACCTCGGCACGCGCAGGACCCAACCCACCTGAAGGGAGGAAAGAAACACATGAGAAAAGGAACCCATGGGGAACTAGTTAATGACATGATGCATCCACAACGCATGCAAACAAAATTCGTGATAAGGCTCAAAGGCCCTCGGCTTTCATGTCAAAACCCTCTGGACAGCTGACGTGTTCAACCCCTGAATTACGTGCGCAATTTCAACCTCACCGAGAAACCAAAAAGAAAGTGGCCAAACCTGGGAAGCATGTCCTGTTGCCTGTTCATGTAAAATGGCTGCGAGCAGTCTCTTGAGTCCCAGTAAAAGGGACGATTGTTGTCGTGGCTTCCAGCTATGCAAATCGGTAAAAAAGGATCCCAGAGACAGCGGGAAGCTGTTCAACACACAATCCACGACCGATATGTGAGAGCTGAAAAGAGGCCGACAGTTCACATTACTTAAACGAATTACTAATTCAAAAGTGTAAATTCAGACATCGATTTACCGTCAATTGTTAGCCTAGAGAGGCTTTCCCCGAAGGGTTCCTGCCAACTTGACGTACGCAGCAGGAATGACACACTTGCTCAGAAACATCTTTGCGAATTGGTGATGTGGAATGCATCGGACGTGCAAAAAACACCCCAGTAAAACCTAACAGGAGAAATGAAAAAACATGTGGTGGCCACCAGCTGCGACTTAAATGCGCCCAGGTGCACCACCACAGTCCCGCAGGTACGTTTACACGGGTCCCGGGGAGGTGTCTTCGTTGGTCACCGACCCCCCCGGGACCCCGGTGACCCCCTGCAAAATTAGAAGTTTTACATCTATTCAGATGGTACACACACACACACAGACGCTTTCACACACGAACACTTTTACACACAGACGCTTTTACACACAGACGCTTTTACACACAGGCGATTTTACACACAGACGCTTTTACGCACGAACACTTTTACACACAGACGCTTTTACACACAGATGCTTTTACACAGAGACGCTTTTACACACAAACGCTTTGATACACTAACACTTTTGCACACAAAACCTTTTGCACACAGACGCTTTTACACACTAACACTTTTACACACAGACGCTTTTACACAGAGACGCTTTTACACACAGACCCGTTTACACACAGAGGCTTTTACACACAGACGCTTTTACACACAAACACTTTGACACACAGACACTTTTGCACACAAAAGCTTTTACACACTTTTTGACGATCGAACCTCGTTTCGTGCGAAAGGGTTGCTCCGGCACAAGTAAAAATCGCAATTTTACCTCAGTTTTTGACGATCGAACCTCATTTTGTGCGAAAGGGTTGCGCGGGACAACTTGAAATCGCAATTTTACATCAGTTTTTGACGATCGAACCTCATTTCGTGCGAAATGGTTGCGCGGGACAACTTGAACTCGCACTTTTACCTCAGTTTTTGACGATCGAACCGCGTTTCATGCGAAATGGTTGCGCGGGACAAGTTGAAATCGCAATTTTATCTCAGTTATTGGCGATCGAACCTCGTTTCGTGCGAAAGAGTTGCGTTTCGTGCCGTCTCGTTGGCACTGCCCCTGCCCCCGCTTTCAGAAGAGAAATAGAAAAGAAGGAGAGGGCAAGAGGGCAAGAGGGCAAGAGGGCAAGAGGGCAAGATGAGAAGATGTGAAGATGGGCAGATGTGAAGATGTGAAGATGTGAAGATGTGAAGATGAGCAGATGTGAAGATGAGAAGATGTGAAGATGTGAAGATGTGAAGATGAGAAGATGAGAAAATGAGAAGGTGAAAAAAAGGAGGTGTGAAGATGAGAAGATGTGAAGATGTCAAGATGAGAAGATGTGAAGATGAGAAGATGTGAAGACGAGAAGATGTGAAGATGAGAAGATGTGAAGATGAGAAGATGTGAAGATGAGAAGATGTGAAGATGAGAAGATGTGAAGATGAGAAGATGAGATACAGACCCCCACTATTGGAAGAACCCTGCGCTCAGACGCTCTCGGGAAAAACTGTTTCGCTGGTAGCATGCGACACCTGGTCTGGCGGAGTCTGTCACATCTTTTGTGAGCTGATGTCGGCTGTCAACCCTGCCTTGTCCGTAATCGCTCTGGCCAAATGGATCCTGCCAAACCAAATCTTTTATTGGATTCCGGACACAGTCGGCACCAGTCGCAGCTATAATAATTCCCGTCCTTCATGCCTAGCGGGTCCCACATCCAAGACCATGTGAGCGATGCGTCAAGCAACCTGGCGACCTTGCAAAGGTCTCGGAGACACCCCACAGTAAGAGTAAAACAGAC
>CAMXCT020005718.1:0-11498 GCA_947184155.2 Cladocopium goreaui | reverse complement strand
CAACTTTGATTTACTTGCGTAATGTAAAGAGCTTCGTGTTTCGAGCAGGTCGCAAGGTTCCACACTGCCAAAAATGGGATTGCCACGCGCCACCGCTTTTGGCTTTGGACAGGGTCATTTCGAGGCTGTTTTTAATTTCTATTTTAATAGCAGGCGAGACCAAAAACGGGCGCGCCAAATCCACGCGTTGGAGCGTGTGGCAATCCTGTTTTTGGGTTGCGACATGACGCTCGGAACGCACCCAGCTGCTTCAAAAGTTCGCCAGAAAACATGAAACCACAAAAGGCAGGAAGGATGACACAAACATCCACGTGCTGAACTGGGGAGGACCGCCTTTGGGAGTCCAAATTCTATATACCTTTCCAACCCAAAAATGGGCATGAAACAAATCGAACAGTTCAGTGACATCATCTTGCACTTCTTGCGGTTTCTTGCGGAGTCGTCTGGAGTCGCAAAGTTGGAACTCTTTCAGCTCTTTCCGCATTGTAAATGGGGTTTCAGCAGGTGTACCGACTCCGCCCGACTCCGGCAAGACTCCGCAGCTAAAGACATCAAAACTGGCACAAAACTGTGGTAAAACGGAAGTTTTGTATCTCCAGCCTTCTTACGGAATCTGCTGGAGTCATGAAATCGAAACTCTTCCCCCAATGCAAACAAAGGATTCATCCGGTTTTAAATATATACTATTATTCTTTGGCGACATACACAACCCGACCCGCAAAGTTGCAGCGTTAGGAGTCTATAAGGGGCGAAGGGGGGGGAACCCAAAAACAAACAACGCATCAAGAGACCAAAAACAAAACTGAGCAGTGCAAACGCAAACACAGAAAAAGCATCCCGCCAGCAATGTCGCAGCGGAATCAGCACCTCACCCACGCCATGTTGCGAAAGCCTGCGACAACAACACCCAAACAATTCCAAACAACATGATGCTTTGGCAAAGACTGGCGACATGCAGGCGGGGCTAGAGACCTTCAATCAGCAACCGTGTTCCCCAGAATCCTGCCATTCCGTTACACTTGCAAAAGTATTGCTTTTTGGTAAAGCTGCGCCATTTTTCGCAAAAAAGGTCACTGCAGCAATCTCATTTTCGGGGCCGTAAACACATTGGCTTTTTGGACTCCAAGAAGTGGTCCTCTCCAGTTGCGTTGAAAGCTTGCTGCTTGGACAAAACCCAACTTTGATTTACTTGCGTAATGTAAAGAGCTTCGTGTTTCGAGCAGGTCGCAAGGTTCCACACTGCCAAAAATGGGATTGCCACGCGCCACCGCTTTTGGCTTTGGACAGGGTCATTTCGAGGCTGTTTTTAATTTCTATTTTAATAGCAGGCGAGACCAAAAACGGGCGCGCCAAATCCACGCGTTGGAGCGTGTGGCAATCCTGTTTTTGGGGTTGCGACATGACACTCGGAACGCACCCAGCTGCTTCAAAAGTTCGCCAGAAACCATGAAACCACAAAAGGCAGGAAGGATGACACAAACATCCACGTGCTGAACTGGGGAGGACCGCCTTTGGGAGTCCAAATTCTGTATACCTTTCCACAACCCCAAAAATGGGGATCAAACAAATCGAAGAGTTCAGTGTGACATCATCTTGCGCATCTTGCAGTTTCTTGCGGAGTCGTCTGGAGTCACAAAGTTGGAACTCTTTCAACCCTTTCCCCATTGTAAATAGGGTTTCAGCAGGTGTACCGACTCCGCCCGACTCCGGCAAGACTCTGCAGCTAAAGACATCAAAACTGGCACAAAACTGTGGTAAAATCGAAGTTTTGCATCTCCAGCCTTCTTACGGAATCTGCTGGAGTCATGAAATCGAAACTCTTCCCCCAATGTAAACAAAGGATTCATCCGGTTTTAAATATATACTATTATTCTTTAATCGGATGATACTGAACTCCGGGCGACATACACGACCCGACCCGCAAAGTTGCTGCGTTAGGAGTCTAGGGGGGCGAAGGGGGGAGCCCAAAAACAAACAACGCATCAAGAGACCAAAACAAAACTGAGCAGTGCAAACGCAAACACAGAAAAAGTATCCCGCCAGCAATGTCGCAGCAGAATCAGCACCTCACCCACGCCATGTTGCGGAAGCCTGCGACAACAACACCCAAACAATTCCAAACCACATGGTGCTTTCGCAAAGATTGGCAACATGCAGACGGGGCTAGAGACCTTCAATCAGCAACCGTGTTCCCCAGAATCCTGCCATTCCGTTACACTTGCAAAAGTATTGCTTTTTGGTAAAGCTGCGCCATTTTTCGCAAAAAAGGTCACTGCAGCAATCTCATTTTCGGGGCCGTAAACACATTGGCTTTTTGGACTCCAAGAAGTGGTCCTCTCCAGTTGCGTTGAAAGCTTGCTGCTTGGACAAAACCCAACTTTGATTTACTTGCGTAATGTAAAGAGCTTCGTGTTTCGAGCAGGTCGCAAGGTTCCACACTGCCAAAAATGGGATTGCCACGCGCCACCGCTTTTGGCTTTGGACAGGGTCATTTCGAGGCTGTTTTTAATTTCTATTTTAATAGCAGGCGAGACCAAAAACGGGCGCGCCAAATCCACGCGTTGGAGCGTGTGGCAATCCTGTTTTTGGGGTTGCGACATGACGCTCGGAACGCACCCAGCTGCTTCAAAAGTTCGCCAGAAACCATGAAACCACAAAAGGCAGGAAGGATGACACAAACATCCACGTGCTGAACTGGGGAGGACCGCCTTTAGGAGTCCAAATTCTATATGCCTTTCCAACCCCAAAAATGGGCATCAAACAAATCGAACAGTTCAGTGACATCATCTTGCGCATCTTGCGGATTCTTGCGGAGTCGTCTGGAGTCACAAAGTTGGAACTCTTTCAACCCTTTCCCATTGTAAATGGGGTTTCAGCAGGTGTACCGACTCCGCCCGACTCCGGCAAGACTCCGCAGCTAAAGACATCAAAACTGGCACAAAACTGTGGTAAAATCGAAGTTTTGCATCTCCAGCCTTCTTACGGAATCTGCTGGAGTCATGAAATCGAAACACTTCCCCCAATGTAAACAAAGGAATCATCCGGTTTTAAATATATACTATTATTCTTTAACCGGATGACATGGAACTCCGGGCGACATACACGACCCGACCCGCAAAGTTGCCGCGTTAGGAGTCTAGGGGGGCGAAGGGGGGGGAGCCCAAAAACAAACAACGCATCAAGAGACCAAAACAAAACTGAGCAGTGCAAACGCAAACACAGAAAAAGCATCCCGCCAGCAATGTCGCAGCAGAATCAGCACCTCACCCACGCCATGTTGCGAAAGCCTGCGACAACAACACCCAAACAATTCCAAACAACATGATGCTTTGGCAAAGACTGGCGACATGCAGGCGGGGCTAGAAACCTTCAATCAGCAACCGTGTTCCCCGGAATCCTGCCATTCCGTTACACTTGCAAAAGTATTGCTTTTTGGTAAAGCTGCGCCATTTTTCGCAAAAAAGGTCACTGCAGCAATCTCATTTTCGGGGCCGTAAACACATTGGCTTTTTGGACTCCAAGAAGTGGTCCTCTCCAGTTGCGTTGAAAGCTTGCTGCTTGGACAGAACCCAACTTTGATTTACTTGCGTAATGTAAAGAGCTTCGTGTTTCGAGCAGGTCGCAAGGTTCCACACTGCCAAAAATGGGATTGCCACGCGCCACCGCTTTTGGCTTTGGACAGGGTCATTTCGAGGCTGTTTTTAATTTCTATTTTAATAGCAGGCGAGACCAAAAACGGGCGCGCCAAATCCACGCGTTGGAGCGTGTGGCAATCCTGTTTTTGGGTTGCGACATGACGCTCGGAACGCACCCAGCTGCTTCAAAAGTTCGCCAGAAACCATGAAACCACAAAAGGCAGGAAGGATGACACAAACATCGACGTGCTGAACTGGGGAGGACCGCCTTTAGGAGTCCAAATTCTATATGCCTTTCCAACCCCAAAAATGGGCATCAAACAAATCGAACAGTTCAGTGACATCATCTTGCGCATCTTGCGGATTCTTGCGGAGTCGTCTGGAGTCACAAAGTTGGAACTCTTTCAACCCTTTCCCATTGTAAATGGGGTTTCAGCAGGTGTACCGACTCCGCCCGACTCCGGCAAGACTCCGCAGCTAAAGACAGCAAAAATGGCACAAAACTGTGGTAAAACGGAAGTTTTGCATCTCCAGCCTTCTTACGGAATCTGCTGGAGTCATGAAATCGAAACTCTTCCCCCAATGTAAACAAAGGATTCATCCGGTTTTAAATATATACTATTATTCTTTAACCGGATGATACTGAACTCCGGGCGACATACACAACCCGACCCGCAAAGTTGCCGCGTTAGGAGTCTAGGGGGGCGAAGGGGGGGAGCCCAAAAACAAACAACGCATCAAGAGACCAAAACAAAACTGAGCAGTGCGACGCCCAATCGTGACAAAACGATCCACTGCCAACGCAAACACAGAAAAAGCATCCCGCCACAGCACCTCACCCACGCCATGTTGCAAAAGCCTGCGACAACAACACCCAAACAATTCCAAACAACATGGTGCTTTGGCAAAGACTGGCGACATGCAGGCGGGGCTAGAGACCTTCAATCAGCAACCGTGTTCCCCGGAATCCTTCCATTCCGTTACGCTTGCAAAAGTATTGCTTTTTGGTGAAGCTGCGCCATTTTTCGCAAAAAAGGTCACTGCAGCAATCTCATTTTTGGGGCCGTAAACACATTGGCTTTTTGGACTCCAAGAAGTGGTCCTCCCCAGTTGCGTTGAAAGCTTGCTGCTTGAACAAAACCCAACTTTGATTTACTTGCGTAATGTAAAGAGCTTGGTGTTTCGAGCAGGTCGCAAGGTTCCACACTGCCAAAAATGGGATTGCCACGCGCGACCGCTTTTCGCTTTGGACAGGGCCATTTCGAGGCTGTTTTCAATTTCTATTTTAATAGCAGGCGAGACCAAAAACGGGCGCGCCAAATCCACGCTTTGGAGCGTGTGGCAATCCTGTTTTTGGGGTTGCGACATGACGCACGGAACGCACCCAGCTGCTTCAAAAGTTCGCCAGAAACCATGAAACCACAAAAGACAGGAAGGATGACACAAACATCCACGTGCTGAACTGGGGAGGACCGCCTTTGGGAGTCCAAATTCTATATGCCTTTCCAACCCCAAAAATGGGCATCAAACAAATCGAACAGTTCCGTGACATCATCTTGCGCATCTTGCGGTTTCTTGCGGAGTCGTCTGGAGTCACAAAGTTGGAACTCTTTCAACCCTTTCCCCATTGTAAATAGGGTTTCAGCAGGTGTACCGACTCCGCCCGACTCCGGCAAGACTCCGCAGCTAAAGACATCAAAACTGGCACAAAACTGTGGTAAAACGGAAGTTTTGCATCTCCAGCTTTCTTACGGAATCTGCTGGAGTCATGAAATCGAAACTCGTCCCCCAATGTAAACAAAGGATTCATCCGGTTTTAAATATATACTATTATTCTTTAACCGGATGATACTGAACTCCGGGCGACATACAAAACCCGACCCGCAAAGTTGCCGCGTTAGGGTCTAGGGGGGCGAAGGGGGGGAGCCCAAAAACAAACAACGCATCAAGAGACCAAAACAAAACTGAGCAATGCGACGCCCAATCGTGACAAAACGATCCACTGCCAACGCAGACACAGAAAGAAGCATCCCGCAAGCAATGTGCAGCGGAATCAGCACCTCACCGACGCCATGTTGCGAAAGCCTGCGACAACAACACCCAAACAATTCCAAACAACATGGTGCTTTGGCAAAGACTGGCGACATGCAGGCGGGGCTAGAGACCTTCAATCAGCAACCGTGTTCCCCGGAATCCTTCCATTCCGTTACGCTTGCAAAAGTATTGCTTTTTGGTGAAGCTGCGCCATTTTTCGCAAAAAAGGTCACTGCAGCAATCTCATTTTTGGGACCGTAAACACATTGGCTTTTTGGACTCCAAGAAGTGGTCCTCCCCAGTACAACAATGTCTTCTTGTGCACAGCTCTGGATTTGCTGCAGAATGGTGGAATAACATCTGGGAACGATGTATTTTTCGTTGTTTTCTGGACTTTGCATGGTAATGCAAAGTATTTGGTGATGATGTTTATGGACAAGAAGGTCAAACGTTGTTTTCGAAACTCACTTGCTGCATGCGCGGCATTTGCAAGTGAATTTGGACGGTTGTGGTGCAACTTTATTTTTCCTGGATGTGCATGTCGTTTGTCAACAACAACAAACAATTTATTTTTCTGCCAAACTGCGTTTTGCATTTTTCTGGAAGCTGCATGATGTTTTTGGAGAAGTTTGTGAACGAGGAGAACGTTTTTGGAGTTTGAAGTTATTTGAGAATGTTTTGGAAATGGTGATGAATTCAACCAACATGAATTCATCAATGTGAAGCTGAATGTTTTTGGTGCGTTTGGAATCTGTGTGATTCCGCTGCCGTGTTCAAGACGGGACAAGTGCAAGAAGACCAACATAGCACAGTGCATGCTGCATGAACAGCAAACTTACTTCGCTTTGTTTTCTGTGTGGAAAAGAGTTGAGCGACTGGTGCAGCCGTTTTGGGGTTTTGTGTTTTTGTTTAAACACTCGACGTGGCGGAGGCCGACACCATTGCGTGCGTTTGCGACTAGTGGTTGTAATTAGGTCTGTTTGAAATTTCGCATGGTAGCGGAGCGGTTGTGCTCCACGCGTAGTGTAATTAGACGCGATGTTGCCAGGAAATAGCCAGAGACAAGGACCAAGTAACCAGACTAGTGCGCTAGGAATGAATTCACTGCACTTAGGCTCAGGATCACCCATCATCAATAGGATGGAAGGTGGAGGAGAACCAGGAGCAGAACGAAACACAGATGCTGCAGGTAATTCGCCCACAGGTACTGCGATGCAAGCGAACGCGCAACAGGCAGCAGTAGGAATGGGAACAACAATGCAGACACCAGCTCAGAACTTAGTTGCTACCGGAAGCTCAGTTGGTAGTGGTGCTCACATTCTCCCTGCACAGAACGTTTTTGGATCTTATGAACCTATGAGAGGTGGATTGATGGACCCTCGAAATTATGGACAGAACCAAGGTTATCTTGGAGGTCAAGGTCATGGATGTGGAAGTTGCAATGCAAGTCAAGGGTATCCAGGTCAAGGTTTGCATGGACAAGGTCTGTTTGGACAAGGTCAAGGTGGACAAGGTCTGACAGGACAAGGTCTGATGGGACAAGGTCTGCATGGACAAGGGATGCCAGGACAAGGTTGCATGGGAACTGCATGCCAAAATGCCCAAGCTAGCACAGGCAGGAGTCAAGAACCAAATCAGGGGAATGCAAGTTATGGGATGCCATGGATGTCAGGTCAATGCGGAGGTGCTGCATGTCAAGGACAGGTTGGGTCAGGACAGAATGCAGGCATGTGCATGGGACAGGACATTGGCGGAGTAACACCCCAAAATCAAAGACTGCAAGATGTGCTGAGGCTGATGGGAGGTTTGGAACCAATGCAGTTGTTGCAAGTAAGACAAGTTCTAGGTGAACAGGCAAGCCAGGCTAGAGGTGTACCTGAGATGTTTGGACAAAGGACCACAAGTGGATTTCCTCAGAGCATGGATCCAATGCACGTACCAGGATCATCCGGGGAATACGTAGGAGACGTATTTGCTAAGAGTGAGAAATGGCTGGGAACGCCACCAACTCCGGATTGTGCAAAGTGGACCAGCAGAGAAGCAGAAATCCTAGGGTGGCAAGCATACATCTATGATTTAACAGCCTGGGCGATGCAAGCCAGCCTCGAGTTCGGCAGTGAGATCGAGCATGCGTGCAGGTGGCCAGACCCTCTTAATTGGCACCAGCTGAATGTGAATCAGAGAGCACGCAGTCGACGACTGATGGCCATGCTGAGGAGTGCTTTTGCAAGTCACCCAAGAACTTTGACGCTGATCAATGCGTTCAGTGAAGGGATCAATCTATGCAATGCAGATGTTGGTGTGAACACGGAACTGCAGGCTTCAAATGGCTTTGAATTGGTGAGGCAACTGACCCTGGAGTACAGCATCAGGACCCGGAGTGAAGCACTTAGTTTCAGGACAGCCTTAGCTGGGAAATCTTTTGCACTGCATGGTAATGAAACCAGTGCAAGTACCATTGTCACGGATACAATCAGAAAGATAGATTTCGAGATGGCTAGGTATTCTAAGTTGCTGGGAACACTGTCAAGTAGAATTGATGCTGCAGGGTTGCATGTAGCTGAAGCTGATTTGGTAGCTGTGTTGCTACGAAGTTTACCGGATGCAGTGAGAACGTTTTGTCTGCATCATACTGGAGGTGAATCATATCATGCATTTCGTGCCACAGCCTTGCGTTGGGAACAACAGCAACGTGCGTTTGCTGAATTCCACCCCAAGAAGAACTTGTATCAGGTGAACCAGGTAGAGGTATCTGATGAGTCAACTGCACACTATGACATGTCTGCAAGTGATGGGGATGGGAATTGGAATTTGGACGCTGTAGGCGGTATGAAGTGTGGTACATGTGGCAGTCGAAAGCACAGTTCAAATGCATGTGATGTTGATTTGTCAAAACTGAAATGTTTCAAATGCCAGAAATTCGGACACATTTCTGTGAATTGCCCTGAAAGAAAGAAAGGAAAAGGCGACAACAAGCAGGTGATCAAAGGTAAGGGCAAGCAGAAAGGAAAGAAAGGCAAAGGTAAAGGTAAAGGTTTTGGCAAGAAAGGAAAAATGAACGAAGTAGGATACGAAAATGACTATGACGGGACTGACATGTGGTGGCAGGACGATGGATCTTGGTGGGAAGACCAGTCTTGGTTAGAAACGTCACAGGTTTGGAATGGCAATTGGGATGAATCATGGGACAGTGCATGGAATGAGGGACAGGAATACTGGGATGAGTCCTGGAGCTGGCCGGCAACTGATGACCAGCAAGCCACTGCAAGTGCCGGTGCAACTGCTCAGGGAGTACAGTCTCTCGTGCTGAGTCCATTGATTTCCGACGTTTTTGCCAGTTTTGCAACAGGTTTGACAGTTGAAACAGACATTTCAAACGAAACTGAAACCATTTGCAGCCATTTTTCATGTGATGAAACCGTTTTTCACGTTTCGATTTCAGGTTTACAGTGTTTGGAGTCACACAGAATATTTTGCAACTGTGCGAATTGCATGATTATCGGTGATGACTTTGGTGCGAACCAAGAATTGTGTCAGCTGAGAAACGTGAGATTGCGTTATTTTTTCGCCCGTTTACCACCAGCATGTTTTATTTTTGCCCCTGAATTCTTCGTAGGAGGAGAATTCGTTCCTATTTCTGACAGTGAATCTTGCGAAGAACCTGAACTCATTTTTGTTTCTGACAGTGAGTCTGGATGTTCATTTGTTGTGGACCAGCCAACAAACTATGGAGACGAATTTGATGACAGTTGCACTGAAACGGAAACAGAAACAGACGTGTGCCAGTTGTGGAATTTGGATTTTGGATGGGTGCATGAACAGACCCCTCAAGTTGACTCCAGTCTACTTTGTGCCATGTCTGCATCAGGAACCAGTGTTTTGTCAGGATCTCTGCAGGAAACTTCGCATCGTGTCACGACCTTTGAATGCGGTTTGCAAGGTATCGAGGTTGAAGGTGATACTCCAGTTTCTCAGGATCTTGTTTCATCTAACTGTCATCGAGTCGAATTGAAACGGGTTGGAATCTCAACATTTTTGAACGTGCACGACACAGTTTCTCATTCATCTGAACTGCATAGGTATTCACCAGTGTTGCATCCACTTTTATCTGAAATTATGATGGGAGACGAAAGCCAACATTGGTGGTTGCTGGACTCCGGTGCAGCGGCAACAGTCATGGCCACTGCATCACGCGCCACTTACGGTGCATGGGTTGTGAACTCTCAGAATGACCGCTTCAGGGCGGCAAATGGTAGCAAGGTGAACATTGATGGATCTACTACTGTTTCGGTTTGGGTAGGGTTCAAGAAAAAGAATGACAATTTGGGAAGATTCCCAGTGTATCGTCAAGCCAAGCTGAAATGCCTTGTTGGCGGAATTAGCCATAACATCATTTCAACAAACACCCTTTGTGATTGCGGTTGGGAATTCAACCAGAATTCACAAGGCACTGAGGTTACTCACTCTGCAACAGGTTTGCGGTTAGATGGTGTGTGTAACTTTGGGGGATGTCCATGGGTTAAACTTGACCCTGCATGGATGTACCAGGATTCTGAATCCACTGCACAACAGGGTGAATTTGTGATGTCAGAAGGTATGAATGCAGTGCACGACGGTGCAAGCTTGAATCCTTTAAGCCGTGCAGCGGAAGCTGCATTGGAAACTCACCGAATGCAAGGGCATGTGCCCTACGATCCACGTTGTACCATTTGTGCAAGAGGCAAGTCGACATTCCAACATCGTCGACGTCGAGAAGGTACTCTTGAAACGGAAGTGCAAGCTGATTTTGGGTTTTTGACCACCAGAGGTGAAATGGTTGACGATGAAGCTGAAGGGACAATTAAGGTGCTAGTTCTGACTGAGCTCTCAACGAATTGCGTTGGGTATGACATTGTAGGACAGGAGACTCGAATGGTGAAGAATCAGATATGCAAGTGGCTGGATCATTTCGGCCTTGCTTCTTCGACCTCTTCCGTTGTCCTGCATACTGATGCCGAACGTGCTGTTTCAGAATTAGTTGGCACCAGCTCTGAAAAATACACTTTCCTTGTTAGACGTGCACGACCTCAACAACACCAAAGCAATGGAGGTGCAGAACGAGCTGTTCGACGACTTAAAGAATCCCTTGCAGTGTTGCGTGCCGAGATGAACCAAGGAGGTGCTGATGTTTGCTTCACTGAACGTGGCCTGCATGATGTTGTGACGTACATTGCATTGAGCCACAACCATTTCTCAAAGGCTCATGGAACTGATTTTTCACCATTGGAGTACTCTACACAGCGGAAGTTGTCTCGACCTTCCTTTGCAATGTTCGGCCAAAGTGTCCTTGCTGAGTTGCCCAGTAGCATGCGAGCCCAATCACCCAATGAAACTCGAAGCATTGAAGCTTCGTTTGTGCACTCAGGCTTGGATACTGGACCGATAGTGCAAGGTGCAATCAGAATTGACGGAGAATTAGTTCTGAAGCGCTTTGTTGCAAGGAATGTCAAGCCAATCACTCCAATTGCGTGGAACCAGGTCATTGGCGATCAACTGTTTTGTGAGATTGAAGGTGGTGGACAAGCTCAAGAAGTTCTTCCTGTACGACCAGGTGTGCATGTCGAACCAGCTGCACCCAATGTGGAGAGACCTAGATTGCCTGATGCCGAGATCAACCAACCTATGCATGGTGATGTTGTTGAATATCCTGATGGTGCGCCAGGTGATTTGGTCAGAGAAATGAAAGAGCCAGACACGAGCTATCGAGCTCCAATCCAACGAAAGAGACCGGTGGAGTCCGCTCCATCGCAACCCCGAAAGCCAGGTGAGCTAAAGATTGCCCGACAAGAA
>CAMXCT020005716.1:0-11546 GCA_947184155.2 Cladocopium goreaui | reverse complement strand
TTAGCAGATGTTAGCCGACATTAATGCTATAAAGATATAGATATCATTAGATATCAACGAATCATGTAAGGCAATCACAGAAGATTTGCTTCAGCATTCGGGTGCCAGGTGGCAAGGCGCCAAGCTGCCGAAGCCCGAGTTCAGGAACTTGAGGCTGGCTGAAAGACTCAGGAGATCTCAAAAGCTCTAAGATTGGCAAAGGAAGCAAGAATTTCAGGGAGAAACCATTATAAACATATTTCCAATGGTTATCTCATAATATACCATTATAATATTCACCATTAATTTCCATTTCTGCATATTTCGATGTGACCATTCGACGGCTGAAGAGCGAGATTGCACGGCAGGCACTGGTCTCCCGCCTTCAAAGTCGGGTAGCTGCACTTGAAGGACGTCCAGCTCCGAAAGGCTGGGGTCAGCCCTGGTTGTAACGTAAGTTATATGATGTTTTTTTTTCTCCAGTCTGGTTTCTTGGCTCTTGTGGCTTTCGTGGCTTTCGTGGCTTTCGTGGCTCGTGTTGCTTTTGGCTTCTTTGCTGTTTGCCTTTTGCGGCTTCTTAGCAGTATGCTGCAACTATTGTGCAGACAAAGAGAAAACCATCAATTACTGTAGAAAGATTCAAAGGACAATAACAGTGTTTTATAAGAAAAACAAGATCCAAACAGATCCAATAATAGAATTCACAGGAACACTTTGATAACATATTCAATGAAACTGTTTTCACCCAACATGGTTGTGCTGCAACCTACATTCTACATGTTCACAGGGAGCATGTTGTGCATTAGATAGACCCCAAGTACCATATTCAACCTACAGCATTAAATGTGAGAATAGGTATTGTCATTCTGCTTCTCTGCTTAAATCCAAGTTTGCACACTTGTAAATACCAGTAGTACCGCACAAGGCGGTGGCGGAAGTTTCAAAAATAGGAAACCTATAGGAAGGGCTGGTTGTTGTGACTCACGGATGGCGGAGCTAATCCACTGATGAACCGAAAGGTGGTTGGAGTTGTGTTTTCTGGAGTGGTTGCAATGGTTGCAGTGGTCACCTCACCACAACTGCTGGATGTAGGGTGGTGTAGTGCAGTTGTAGTTATAGTTGTAGTGTAGTGGAGTTGTAGTTGTAAGTTGCAGTTCGAATTGTAGTGTAGTGGAGTTGTAGTTGTAAGTTGCAGTTCGAATGTAGTGTAATTAGTGTAGCGTAGTGTTGTGTAATGTAGTGTAGTTGCAGTTGCATCTGTATTTGTAGCTGTAATGTACTGCAGTTTAATTAGTGTATTGTAGTGCAATGTAATGTAGCTGTAATTGTAGTTGTAACTGTGGTGGTGGTGGTGGTGGTGGCGGTAGTGGTGGTGGTGGTGGTGGTGGTGGTAGTAGTAGTAGTAGTAGTAGTAGTGGTAGTGGTAGTGGTAGTGGTAGTGGTAGTGGTAGTGGTAGTGGTAGTGGTAGTGGTAGTGGTAGTGGTAGTGGTAGTAGTAGTAGTAGTAGTAGTCGTAGTAGTCGTAGTAGTCGTAGTAGTCATCGTAGTAGTAGTAGTAGTAGTAGTAGGAGTAGGAGTAGGAGTAGGAGTAGGAGTAGGAGGAGGAGGAGTAGTAGTAGTAGTAGTAGTAGTAGTAGGAGTTGTGGTAGTAGTTGTAGTGTAACTAGTGTAGTGTAGTGTAATTAGATGTAATTAGTGTAGTGCAGTGTAATTAGTGTTGTGTAATGTAGCGTAGCATATTTGCACTTGTAATCCCAAACTAAAGGCCGTTATATTATCGGCGGTGATTTCAATGCTCGGCTCCATTACGTGAGGGAACATGAGAAAGATGTTTGCGGACCATTTATCATTGGAAGGGGGAATGATTAGGGCGACGCCTCGTCTGGACCCCCCCAAAGCCCCTCGTCTGGACCCCCGCCTCTCTGCCCATCTCGCCCATTCTCGCCCCTTCTCGACCCCCCACCCCTTCTTCCGCCCCACTACTGCCCCTTGCCCCACCATCAACGCCCCCTCTCGCCCCTCCCCCCCCTCTCGCCCCTCTCGCCCCTCTCGACCCCCCCTTCTCGCCCCCCCTCTCTAGCCTACCCCTCCGAGCAGAACCCACCCTTCTCGCCCCCTCTCTCGCAAAATTCCGACCCCTCTCTCGCGTGAAACCCTCGCCACCCTCTCGCCCCCCTCCCTCGCCCCTCCCTCTCGCCCCTTGACTTCCCCTCCTCCGCCCCCCTCTCCTCTCGCCTCCACCTCTCGCGCCCCCCTACCGTCCCCCGTCTCGCCACTACTCGACCCCCTATAGCCCCCCCCCCTCTCGCCCCTCTCTCGCCTTCCTCTCGCCCCCTCTCGCCCCCCTCCTAGCCCCCTAATCGCACTTCGCCCCCTCCTATTGCCCCCTGTCTAAGCCCTCTCGCCCCCCTCTCGCCTCCCTCGACGCCCCTCCCCCCTACCTGTCTTCACCCTCTCGCCCTCTCGCCCCCTCATCGCCCCATCCCCGCCCCTCTCGACCCCCTCTCGCCCCCATCTTGACCGCCCTTCGCCTTCTCTGGTCCGTTCTCGCCCTCTCTCCGCCTCCTGTCTCACACCCCTCTCGCCCCTGTCTCGCCCCCCTCTGGCCCCCCCTCTCCTCCTCTTGCCTCTGCCTGCCCTCTCGCCCCCTCTTTTGTAGCCCTTTTTGACATCGGACGTCACTTTAGCGTAGCGGGCGTGGTCCTGCCCTCTCCTATCCACGGCCTCCGTCTCGCCCCCTCTCGCCCCCCGCGAATCCATCGATCCCTCTGGCTCCCGTGCACTTTTGTGTGGCATGCGTTGCACTCGGTGACACCCAGTCTGCGTTTGCATGTGGCGCACATGGCACCGGCCTGTCTGGTAGCGCGCTTGGGCGCAGTTGATGTCGCTGCCGCCGCTGCCCTGACGTCTACATTATACTGTGGTTCACTGTGACAACTGACGTCACTCACTGTGTCGTGCGTCTGGCGTCCTCCTGCCCTCTTGTGTGGGCACCTCTCTCGCCCCCGCTCGCCCCCCTCTAGGCACTATATAGTCCCTCTCTCTGGCTCCCACGCACCTTTTCGGCAGCAGGCGGGGAGCTGACATCCACGCTGCGGTTGCGCGGCAGGCATGGCACAGGTGGCACTATATCTTCGCAGATATGGCACCTGTTGACATTTGCCTTTCTTTTGTGGCCCTTTTTGCCATCTGACGTCACTTTAGCGTAGCGGGCGTAGTCCTGCCCTCTCCTATCCACGGCCTCCGTCTCGCCCCCTCTCGCCCCCCGCGAGTCCATCGATCCCTCTGGCTCCCGTGCACTTTTGTGTGGCATGCGTGGCACTCGGTGACATCCAGTCTGCGTTTGCGTGTGTGGCGAACATGGCGCCGGCCTTTCTGGTGGCGCGCTTGGGCGCAGTTGATGTCGCTGCCGCCGCTTACTGTGGCTCACTGTGACAACTGACGTCACTCACTGTGTCGTGCGTCTGGCGTCCTCCTGCCCTCTTGTGTGGGCACCTCTCTCGCCCCCGCTCGCCCCCCCCTCTAGGCACTATCCCTCTCTCTGGCTCCCATTCACCTTTCTGCAACAGGCGGGGAGGTGACATCCACGCTGCTGCTGCGGCGCAGCCGTGACACAGATGGAACTACGTCTTTCCCAGATATGGCACCTGGTGACATTTGGCTTTCTTTTCTGGTTCTGTTTGACATCTGACGTCACTTTAGCGTAGCGGGCGTGGTCCTGCCCTCTCCTATCCATGGCCTCTGTCTCGCCCCCTCTCGCCCCCCGAGAGTCCATCCCTCTGGCTCCCATGCACTTTTGTGTGGCATGCGTGGCACTCGGTGACATCCAGTCTGCGTTTGCGTGGCAGTTGTGGCGCACATGGCGCCGGGCGTTCTGGTGGCACGCTTGGGTGCTGTTGATGTCGCTGCCGCTGCGGCTCTGACGTCTACATTTCGACTGTGGTGCACCGTGACAAGTGACGTCACTCACTGTGTCGTGCGTCTGGCGTGGTCCTGCCCTCTTCTGTGGGAACCCCTCTGACTCTCGCCCCCTCTCGCCCCCCTCTAGTCCCTGACTCTGGCTCCCATTGACTGTTGCTTCCCTCACACCCCTGTCGCCTCCTCTCGCCTCACACTTCCCACACCCGCTCGCAACCTGGTTCCCCCTTCTCCCCCCGTGCCCCTTCGCCCCCTTTGCGCCCTCCCCCAGCCATGTCTCCGTTCCCTTCCCTGTCAACGAAGTGCTATGTCAAGCGCAGCTTTTGAATTTGTCATTCATGTTGTTGTGTATTTCAGAATGGAAGACTTAGAAAGCCAGTAATTAGTACTTAGTGACATTGCACATGTTGAACGATCGTCAAACAACCCGCAGAGGGAGTATGCAAGATTTGATACCAATGAATGTAATGGTTCAAGGGGGGCTGGTTGATTTGATACCAATGAATGTAATGGTTCAAGGGGGGCTGGTTGATTTGATAGCAATGAATGTAATTGTTCAAGGGGGGCTGGTTGATTTGATAGCAATGAATGTAATTGTTCAAGGGGGGCTGGTTGATTTGATACCAATGATTTTAATGGTTCAAGGGGGGCTGGTTGATTTGATACCAATGAATGTAATGGTTCAAGGGGGGCTGGTTGATTTGATAGCAATGAATGTAATTGTTCAAGGGGGGCTGGTTGATTTGATACCAATGAATGTAATGGTTCAAGGGGTGCTGGTTGATTTGATGCCAATGAATCTAATTGTGCCTCTCGCCCCCCTCTCGCCCCCTTCCACCTTCTCTCGCCCCCTCTCGCCCCCCGTCCATGTTAGAATTTGCTCTGACCCTCTGGCCCCCTCTCGCCCCCCTCTTCGCCTCCACCCACCCTCTCTCGCCCCCTCTCACCCCCCGATCCATACCAATGAATGTAATGGTTCAAGGGGGGCTGGTTGATTTGATACCAATGAATGTAATTGTTCAAGGGGGGCTGGTTGATTTGATAGCAATGAATGTAATTGTTCAAGGGGGGCTGGTTGATTTGATACCAATGAATGTAATTGTTCAAGGGGAGCTGGTTGATTTGATGCCAATGAATGTAATTGTTCAAGGGGGGCTGGTTGATTTGATAGCAATGAATGTAATTGTTCAAGGGGGGCTGGTTGATTTGATAGCAATGAATGTAATTGTTCAAGGGGGGCTGGTTGATTTGATACCAATGAATGTAATGGTTCAAGGGGGGCTGGTTGATTTGATACCAATGAATGTAATGGTTCAAGGGGGGCTGGTTGATTTGATAGCAATGTAATGAATGTAATTGTTCAATGGGGGCTGGTTGATTTGCTAGCAATGAATGTAATTGTGCCAGGGGGGCTGGTTGATTTGATAGCAATGAATGTAATTGTTCAAGGGGGGCTGGTTGATTTGATAGCAATGAATGTAATTGTTCAAGGGGGGCTGGTTGATTTGATAGCAATGAATGTAATTGTTCAAGGGGGCTGGTTGATTTGATACCAATGAATGTAATTGTTCAAGGGGGGCTGGTTGATTTGATACCAATGAATGTAATTGTTCAAGGGGGGCTGGTTGATTTGATACCAATGAATGTACTTGTTCAAGGGGTGCTGGTTGATTTGATACCAATGAATCTAATTGTGCCTCTCGCCCCCTCTCGCCCCCTTCCACCCCCTCTGGCCCCCTCTCGCCCCCTCTCGCCCCCCGATCCAAAAGCCCTCTGACCTTCTGTCCCCCTCTCGCCCCCCTCTCTCGCCCCCACCCACCCCCTCTCGCCCCCTCTCGCCCCCGTCCATGCTTTAGAATTGCTTTGGACCCTCTGGCCCCCTCTCGCCACCCTCTCGACCCCCACACAACCCCTCTCGCCCCCTCTCGCCCCCCTTTCCAAAAGCCCCTCGTCTGGACCCCCCCTCTCGCCCCCTCTCGCCCCCTCTCGCCGCCCTCTCGCCCCCTAGAATGGGGGGGGTCCAGATGAGGGGCTTTGGGGGGGTCCAAGTGAACCCCCGGCCGAATGATTATTTGAATAATATGAGTGATGCGGTAAAAGAAAACGGAGCTCTTTTCCTTTGTTTTTGCCAACTTCATGGTCTCAACATTCTGAATAGCCAGTATTCAAAACCACCCGATAAATTAATTACTTATAAAGAGAAAATACATATCGGGGAAAATGAGCAGACTAATGGTCCCCCATTCAATGCTATTAAATACGGGCAAATTGATTACTGGCTTATCACCAACGAAGGGAAAAGAGCTGTGTTAGATGTCCAAAGCAGAAAAGACATTGGGTTTGACTCAGACCATTTCTTGTTAGAGTGTAGGCTTACCGTGACAACGATGTGTGGGCAAGAAGGTAACTCTTTCCAAACTAAACGTTACTCCAAACCTGACCCTATGAAATGGAAGGCCTACAACGATAAAGCTCGTTCCCTACTAGACGGCAAGCGATGTGATTTAGACATTTTTACAAAAGCTATTTTGGAGGGAGCAGATGATGCACTTGATAGGGAGCCGAGGGAGAATAAAAAGAAATTTATCAAACATGAAACATGGGAAAAAATCCAGGAAAGAAATGAAAAAACGCGGATCGGTGCGACAAAGAAAGATATTGCAGACCTTAATAGAGAAATTGCTCGCATGGCTCGACGGGACAAGCAAATTTGTTTGATAGAAGAATTTAACGAAAACCCAAATGACATCAATAAGAGGGGATTATGGAAAGTGGTCAAGGGTTTAAAGAAGAAATTTGTTCCAAACTATGTTAAGATGAAAAACTTAGATGGGAAGCATGTCCCTTTGAGCCAAAGAGCTGAAACAATAGCAGACTATCTCGAAAAAATACATTGGACTAATCCAGTGGAACACGCGGTGAACACTGGCAGTATACTTGAAGATAACAATGCTTTAGAAGAATGTTTCACGATGCCAGAACTTTGTACAGCAACTAAAAGGGCGAAACCCAACAAACAACCAGGCCCTGATGGGATAACCATGGAACTGGTTAAGTGGCTTGACAATGCCAACAGGCGCGTTGTACTAGATCTTATTAACACTTGGTGGGAATCCCAAACAGCGCCGTCGGCATTGTTTCTTGCCCGTGTTGTCCCAATTTTCAAAAAGGGAGATACCGATATTGCCGCTAACTATAGACCAATCTCATTGTTAAACAGTTTTTACAAAATATACATGGTTATGATCAGGGCCAGGATGCAGGACGGGACGGAGCAAGTACTTTCAAGAACCCAGTACGGTTTCAGACCTCATAGATCAACTTCGAATGCCATATACATTCTCAGAAGGATTCAGGACTATTCAGAAATTAAGGGGGCCCACCTTAGCATTGCCCTACTCGATTGGGAAAAAGCGTTTGATAAAATTCAACATGACAAGCTTATTCTTGCTTTGCGCCGACTGGGCTTCAGCCGTCGCTATACTGAGGTCATTGCGGATTGTTATTCTAAGCCTATGTTTTTCGTCAAAGATAATTTTGGTTCATCCAGTACTAAGCAACAGGCCTCCGGGATTCGTCAAGGATGTCCATTATCCCCATTTCTTTTTGTCTTAGTCATGACCTGCATAGACTTTGATATCCAGCAGAGCGTCTCATCGTATGTTACTAACAACCGAATCCCCGGGGTGGACTTTGACATGATTTTTTACGCAGATGACACAGTGCTTTTCTCAAGAAGCAACAGAGGGTTAAATGAATTGTTACGTCTCACCGAGCACGTGTCCAAAGGATATGGCTTGGGACTCAATAAAGGTAAATGTGTCGCAACCGCCATTAATAATGGTTCCATCCATTTTGACGATGGTACCCCTTTAGCAAAGGAATTCGAAGCCACATACTTGGGAAATGAAATAAACAAGACGGTAAATATTCAATTCGAGATCTTTAACAAAATGTCGGAAGTGCGACGCACATGGTACAAGCTCGAGCCGTACTGGAAAGCATCCGGAGCGAGTAAAAAATGGAAACTCATTATCTATGACGCCATAGTTCGCAGTAAATTGTTGTATGGTTTAGAAACCATTCACTTGACGCAGGCTATGAGCAGAAAATTAGATGCTTTCCAGATGCGCGGCCTACGGAGAATTTTACAACGCAACTCCACTTTTATAGACCGTAGAAATACAAACAAATCATTATTAGAAGAAGCAAGTTCCATCGCTTACCCATCTCGCTGTGACCCCAGAAAAATTATACCGTTCAGTGAGTATCACATGAATAGACGAGTAAAATTGCTTGGACACATATTAAGAAGCAACGGCAATGACCCTATGAGGCAAATTTCTTTTCTACCTGATTCTGCGCACAGAGTTGAATACGGAACCAAGCGAGTTGGAAAGCCTCGTCAAAATTGGCTGCATCACACCAAAAAGCATGTTTATGAAAACATATTGTGGCATTATGATTATGGTGAGACTCAAATGAACGATCAAAGGGTGTATGAAGCAGCCGTAAGCAGACAGTCTTAGCGTTCAGTCTCTTGCTGCGCCAACGCCTCGCAGCTCAATCGTCTAAATCAGTCGATGCGAGGTATGGCTGCAAAAAAAAGTTGTAGTAGTAGCGTAGTGTAGTGGTACTTGTAGTTGTAGTTGCGTCGTAGTTGTCTATCTACCCATCTGTCTATTTGCAAGCTTGAAAACGAAGCTATTCTGCGAGACTTCCTCAGTTTTTGAACTTGACAACATCAAAAACGCAGCAAGTCTGCGATACTTCCTCAATTTTTGCACTTGACAACGTCAAAAACGAAGCAATTCTGCGAGACTTCCTTCACAAATGGAAAGTTGAGAACAAGACTGATGGCCTCGTACCAATGCGTTTTGCGTTTTTTTCGACTCCTTCTGTTTAAAGTATTGCGCCTGCACGAAAAAGTGGATCTGGGTCATACGAAGTGCTGCACCTGTCACGCAAAATCATCTCAGCAAACCTGAAGATCTGATGCTCCAAAATGCAACCCCAGGAAATCAGTGCCCGGACCTCCTAACATCTCTGATGAACATGTCTCTTGTACTGCGCCTGCCACGGAAAATGCATCTTTGCAGATCCTCTTCAAGTGTCCCACGCCTGCCATCGTTTTTGGAAATACTACAGAACCCTCACATTTTGCTCACTTTTGACAAGGTGCACAATCCCTTGCGCCTGCCACGCGAAACGACATCTGAACATCCAAAGGTGGTCCGAGCATGTTGTGTTTTTAACATTTTGACTTCGGAACGTGCTTCGTGCCACAACGGCGTGCACTTTTCGACATCTCAACTTCCAAAAGTGGTCCGGACCTGGTGTGTTTTGTACATTTTGACTTCGAAATGTGCTTCTCGCCACAACGGCATCCACTTTTTCGACATCTCAACCTCCAAAAGTGGTCTGAACCCGTTAATTTTTTTACACTTTTGACTTCGAAATGTGCTTCGCGCCACAACGGCGCGCACTTTTTCGACATCTCAAGTTCCAAAAGTGCTCCGAACCCGTCAGTTTTTTACACTTTTGACTTTGCTTCGCCCCACAACGGCGTGCAACTTTTCATCTCTCATGTGGCCAGCTTGCTCCGCACCCGCCGCTGTAGCGAGCCTACTTTTCGACCCTCCGGAGCTACAAATCATTGGAAAAACACAGTGTTTCGCAACTTTCCTACCTTTTCACGCACCTCCATCTTCTTTCTTCTGAGACTTTCTCTTTTTTGATCTTCTTTCTTCTTCTCTTCTCTTCTCTTCTCTTCTCTGACTCTTCCCATCACTGCTTTTCATCTGTCCATATTGTCGGAAGATGTCGGAAGTTTGACTTCCAAACTTCCTTCGGCAATATGCTACATGTGTATATGATCATACATACGTACACACATACATACATACATACATACAGACAGACAGACAGACAGACATACAGACATACATACATACATACATACATGCACGCATACATACAGACAGACAGACAGACAGACAGACATGCATACATACATACATACATACATCCATGCATGTATATTGCTATTGATATGCGCGCATTGTATCCCTAAAACCCTAAACAAACTTGGAAAGAAACCGACGAACATGTCTCCATTGTCTTAGGTTGAAATTGAAGGTGTTTGTCTATTCGAGTCGCTTCGCGACGAGTGCTGCCTGAACTAGGGAATAGGACAGAGAGGAAAGAAGCCGGCCTACTTGACTTGGCCCACCCAAAAGCCGACTGGGGTCAAACTTGAACTTGGGCGTAACTTGCGCCGAACTCACACTAGTTGGCTCCAACTTGAGCCCAAATTGAACCCAAACTTGGGCAACTTCAGGCGCAAGTTGGGACATGTGCAGCTTGGTCCTGTGCAGGGGCATCGTGAAGTTGGGCCCAAGACAGGCCCAATGTGGGGAACAGGGCCTCGCACGAACCCCCCGCAAAGCCAAAAAACGTTGGAAACTGAAATAGCGGCAAAAATCTAAGTTTTCAGCGTGTCGAATTGAATCGGCAAAATCGGACCAGCTTGGACCCGGGCTGCCACCGAAGCCACGCTATCTTGGGCCCAACTTGGCCCAAGTTGGAGCCAATTGGTAATGTTGGGCTGAAGTTGTGCCCAAATCGATCAGATGGACCCCAAATTGATGCCATGTAGTGATGCGCATGAAAGTCCAAGTGTCATGTTCAACATGGGGCAACTTGGGATCCTTTGGTTCAACTTTGTTCAAAGTGCGGCCCAACGGAGACGAAACGGTGCATCTAGACGATGTTGGGCCCCCCCAGCTGAAGCTGTACCAGTTGACTGTTCATATCCCTCGCTACTAAACTACCACGCCTCGGCACCTTCGGCGCGGGCGGATTTTTTTCTCGATAGTTTCATCGAAAACAATCAAAAAACCGATGAACACCATCAAAAATCGACAGCATCCATGGACAAATCGATGAAATGCATGGAAAAATCAATCAAAACCAAGACATAATGAAGGAGGGCAGCCTCTGGACAAAAACTAATCCATGCCTTCAAAATCCCCACAAAACCATGCACCCTTTTGTGATGTAATGTATTGTAATGTAATGGGCTGGAATGTAATGGCATGTAATGGATTGTAATATATTGTAATGGTATTTAATTAATGGTATGTCATGGTGTGTGATGGTGTGTAACCGTATGTCATGGTATGAAATGAACCATATGTAATGGTATGTGATGGTATGTCATGGTATCCATGGTATGTATGGTTTGTATCTGTATGTAATGTATGACATGTTTATGATGTATGTCATGTAATGTTTACAATATATGTAATGTATGTAATGTATGTAATGAATGTAATGCAATGTATGTAGTGAATGCAATGAATGTGATGTATGAAATGCATGTAATGTATCTACTGCGTGAACTGTATGTATGTAATGGAATGTATGTCATGTATGTCATGTATATCATATATCATGCATGTCGTTGATGTCATGAATGCATTGCATGCAATGTAGGCAATTTATGCAATGTATGCAATGCATGTGACTTATGCCATGTGTAATATAATGTACTGTGATGTAACGCAAGGTAATGTAATGCAATGCAATGCAACACAATGTGATGGAATCGAACTATGTATGGATGGATGGATGGATGGATGGATGGA
>CAMXCT020005715.1:0-11570 GCA_947184155.2 Cladocopium goreaui | reverse complement strand
CTGCCCAAAGGGGCTTTCATGTAAAGGCTTAAACTCCTTTATCCCATGCCCAAAGGCGCTGTCATAATTCTAACTTTGAAGGTTAGCAGAATCAATTCTCTTCTGCTTCTGCTGCAGTGGGCCCATAGGAATTATGAGCTCACCTTAGCCTAGATCCTTTGATCACCATGGCTACTTGGGACGTTGAGGACTTAGTCAAGGAGATTAGTGATATGGAAGCGATTTACCAAAGGAACGCTGGTTCACAGCTGGTGCCACGAATGCAGGAAGCTTTGCAGTCCAAAGTGAGCGGTGTCCAATGCTCACTGCTTCTAACTTCTTGAAGCGTCCTGATGCTGTTCAAAATGGCATCTTGACTGCTGACACGAAGGCAGAGTTGCAAGCATTTCTCGAATCAAGGGCAGCCTCTTCAATCCAAGGGGCCACCAGGTTGCAGGCTACACCTCAAAGCATGACCACGCCTTGGAACTACTTGTCCCAAAGCGAATGGCAGCAGATGCAGGATGGCATCAACACAGTTGATGCTACCCACATGCTGATCAAAAGAATCAAAGTGTGTGGGTTGAAAAGCCTCAAAGAAGACACCAAGAAATACTTGACATCCTTTTTGGTCAGCCTTCAGGTGAAATCACCAATGTCTTGCCTCCAGTTTTTGAAATGTACAAATTTTGTGCTGGATACGTTCGAGGCTGTGGTGGCTCAACCTCTGCATGCTGGTTTGGCAAGGTACCCACCTAGCCCCCACGACATTGGGGAGGCACTGGGTTTGTAAAATCTTTGGTGATGGCTGCTTTCAAGCTGATAATTTTGAAGTCAAAATTTAGCCATGACATAATCCCTGAACACACACACACATGGACCCGTATACATATTTCCATTTGAACATGAACACTTGCAGGCTTTCTGCTTGCTCGCTACCAGTCATATGATAAACCTTGGAAGCATTGCCAAGAAAGTCACGGTGAGCGGAACTGCCAAGGAACTCAGGGCTGTGGCCACTCCACAGGCAACCTCTCAGCAGTTGCCAGCAGAGCCTTCGACAGGGAAAGATCCTACAAATGGAGAAACAGGCCAGAGCTTTGGATGCCTTGAGCCAGAAAATCTTGAACAATGATAGCTTGGAGAAGCCTCCTTCCAGCAACTCCTTGCTCTCAGATGGGGCCGGCCCAAGGGACTCCTGACTCCCAAAGCTCTGCCGGCAGTTCCAGCTGTTTTGCCTCTACCTGCACCTTCTGACTGTGCTGCACCTGCTGGAGGAAATGATGGCACCCAGGCAAAAGCCTTGAGGACTATGAAGCTGAGGCCAAACACATGCTCACCAAGAGGAAGGGCAATGATTTGGATACTGCCATGAAGAGGCCAGCTTCTAAGAAAACCCTAGCCAAAGCAGAGCCCAAGCAAAAGGCCATTGTGAAGAAGAATGCTGAGGAAGCAAATCATGTCACACCAGCTTTCCTCAAAGGAATCTATGGATGTGTCAGATGCCGTGGCAGTGTGAGTGGCTGTGGCAAGTGCCAGTCTCCCTACTTTGGGGGGACTCAGTCTCAGTTCAAGACAGGAATACAACAAGTGGTAACAAGAAGGCAGCAGGGGAACAAAAGGAAGTGTAAATATTTCCTTGGTCAGACAAAAGATCGTGGGCTGCCTTGTGGTAAATAACCATGCAAACACAGCAATGGTAAATCATACAGGCAGTGGGGGAAAACAGAAACGCTTAGGCTTTCTCTTGACATACTTATCTAGACATATTTTCCAGCATGAAAGTAAGTGACCACTAACTTGCAGTGCTGCCCTTGGTTCTGCTTGTTGTTTTTCAGTTTTGGCTTCAAGAGCTATCATTTGAAATCCGTTTGCCTGCAAGGGCTTTTTTGTTTGAATATGTTTGAATCAGTAGCACAGCATTGTGGGCACAGCTTTCTGCAAGGCTACTGCATGAAGCAAGGCCTGGCCCAAGGCAATGTGTGCCAAATCTGCAAATGACATATTTGGAGGCCATGTTAGCAGCAGGCTCCGCAGCAGGCCATGGAACACTAGTTTTTGCCTTTCACACAGTCATACTCCAACATTGTCCAAGATTACTTTTATCACCTTTCTGCAAAGAAATGCTTCCAGCCAGCCATGCCAGACTTTCCAAAATTGCAAAGTTTTAAACAGAGAATCCCATTTTGCAGCCAGTCAGCCCTGGAAGCAATATTGACTTTGGCAGCCCAGGAAGGCATTCGTGCTAGTCACAAAAGGAAACAAATCAGAGAGTTTGTTGAGCAGGTCATTGCTGGCCTTCAGCTATGATTTTGGGAGAGGACCCTGTGGAATTGGCATTTGCCAACATCTTTAACTATTTGGCTGGTGCTTATGCAGCTGGTGGCTGCTTTGCGGATTATTTTGACAAGGTACATGACAACAACCCTGGTTCCTTCAACACCCCTTGGTCTTGCATTCTTTATGTAGATGAACTGCACCCTGGCAACCAATTGGCAGGGAATTCTAGGAATACATGGGCAATTTACTGTTCATCTGCACAGTTTGGGGCCACGCTGTCAAATTCTGAAAGTTGGTTGACATTGCTCGGGAAGAGGAGTGAGCAAGTCTCACAGCTGGCAGCCAGCATTGGCCAATGTTTCAGGTTGATCCTGGAGCACATGTTTGACAACAAATATGCTCATCCTCATTCTGAGGTACTTTTACAGGGAGGTCTTAAAAGACTGAAACTCTCTGTTGGATGTTGCAACAGACCAAGAATCCTGTCCTCGTGGGCAAGGATGCAAGAGTGCAACAAAACCGAGTTAAGAAGGTGGAGCCAGGCTTCTGGGGTTGATTATTCCCAGCATTCACTCTTGCTGAGTGACAAGCTGAAGTCCCAGAACCTTCTGAGACCAATCACCCAATACATGCATGATTATATGCATGGGCTCTGCCCAAATGGTGTGCTGAACTAGGTATTTGTTTTTGTGGATCCAACCGCTTGCTTCCAGTGGCGTGGCTGAGATTTGGAAGGCACATGGCTTTGTGCAACTTTGGGCCCAGCCTGCCATTCACAAATGCAATTTGAAAAGGCTATTTCTGCCCAAAGCAGTGGAAGTCCACAAAAAAGCTGGGAAGTTCAGATGCATCCTCAGAGATTCTGGGTCTGTACCAGGTGCTGGCACACTATGTCCAAATTTGTTGCTTGCCTAATGGCATTTGTCTTCTGGGGTCAACTTGCTCTTTGGCTTGGTGCAAAGTTTTGGACTATCGCCTAGCCATCCCTGCTTTGGAAAAGCCTGGCTACAAGCAATTGCTTTCATTTGTTGAAGCAGCATTGGAGGCAACTGTTGCAGCTGACTGGTCGGAAGAATTCGAGCCAAAGATGCACTGGTCACTTCATATTATAGTCAAAGTCTCCAGAGGCATGGCCAATTACCTGCATGCTGGACCATGGAAAGGAAGCACAAAGGCATTAGAAAACATGGGAATGTCTTGTGCAACACTACCCATTGGGAAACTTCTTTGATGAAGTCTGTCATTGCAGAGCACATCTGTACATTGGGTGAAGAGTCAAGATTGTTAGGGAAGGCACCTGCCTACAAAATGCAAAGGGGGCCCCACAAAGAAGATGACGGCATTCCTATGCAATGCTGGCGTGGTTCCTGTGGGAATGCCTTGCATGCAGAGCTCTTGTTGTAAACTTTTTTCTGGGGCAACAATTACTTCTGGTGATGTTGTCTGTTTGCACAATGTGGATGGAGGCTCACCAGCTTTCAATGCAGCTCAAGAGCATTGCTTTTTGAAAGTCCCATGTGGTGATGTGGCCCTTGTCGAAAAATATTTGTTCCAGGAAATTTCAAACAAACAAAATGTTTCCAAATGGACAGTGGCGGTGCCCAGAAATCCGGGTCTTGCTTCTTTACAAGAAATCTCGTGTGCTGTCACTTACAATGCTGCCAAAGGCAGGGTGACATGCCTCACCCCTGCATTCTTGCAACTTTGAAGGGACATGCAATTTCCATCCACAGCAAATGTCTTTGGAAAACAAGCTTCGGTGGTATGCACAACAGCCGCAACGTTTTATTTTTACTAATCTTTCTGAAGCCTGCTGCAAAGCCAACGCTGGAAACACTTCAGCTGGGTTTCCGTGAGTTAAATGGCCACAAATCCTGTTGAACTTCACCTCACTCTGCACCAAAGCCTCCCGGAACCTTCTCCGGAACCTTCACCAGAACCCTGTTGAACCTAACCTGGCTCTGCACCAAAGCCTCCCGGAACCTTCTCCGGAAACCCGGAGCCCTGTTGAGCCTGCCCTGGCTCTGCACCAAAGCCTCCCGGAACTTTATCCGGAACCCTGTTGAACCTACCTAAAGGCTCTGGAGGATTAAAAGGATTAAATCATTTAATCCTTTTAATCCTTTTAATCCTTTTAATCATTTTAATCCTTTTAATCCTCCAAACCTCCCCGAATCCCGAGAAAAGCCCCGCACTTTAATTCTTTAAATCCTTTTAATCCTTTTAATCCGTGTAATCCTTTTAATCCTCCAAACCTCCCCGAATCCCGAGAAAAGCCCCGCACTTTAATTCTTTAAATCCTTTTAATCCTCCAAAAGGCTCTGGAGGATTAAAAGGATTAAAAGGATTAAAAGGATTAAAAGGATTAAAAGGATTAAGAGGATTAAAAGGATTAAAAGGATTAAATCATTTAATCCGTTTAATCCTTTTAATCCCCAAAGGGCTCTGGAGGATTAAAAGGATTAAATGGATTTAAATATATTTCTCAAGGGCTTGGACCGGGAATTCCGGACCCCCTGCAGGATTAAAAGGATTAAAAGGATTAAAGGGATTAAAAGGATTAAATAATTTAATCCTTTTAATCCTTTTAATCCCCCAAAAGCTCTGGAGGATTAAAAGGATTAAAAGGATTAAATCATTTAATCCTTTTAATCCATTTAATCCACCAAAAGGCTCTGGAGGATTAAAAGGATTAAAAGGATTAAATCATTTAATCCTTTTAATCCTTTTAATCCTCCAAAAGGCACGGGGGGATTAAAAGGATTAAAAGGATTAAATCATTTAATCCGTTTAATCCTTTTAATCCCCCAAAAGGCTCTGGAGGATTAAAAGGATTAAATGGATTTAAATATATTTCTCAAGGGCTTGGACCGGGAATTCCGGACCCCCTGGAGGATTAAAAGGATTAAAAGGATTAAATCATTTAATCCTTTTAATCCTCCAAAAGGCACGGGGGGATTAAAAGGATTAAACGGATTAAATCATTTAATCCTTTTAATCCTCCAAAGCCTCTGGAGGACTAAAAGGATTAAAAGGATTAAATGCTTGGTCCTCACATTGGGGTTCTGGGGTCTCTGGAGGATTAAAAGGATTAAAAGGATTAAAGGGATTAAAAGGATTAAATGATTTAATCCGTTTAATCCTTTTAATCCCCCAAAAGCTCTGGAGGATTAAAAGGATCAAAAGGATTAAATCATTTAATCCTTTTAATCCATTTAATCCCCCAAAGGCTCTGGAGGATTAAAAGGATTAAAAGGATTAAATCATTTAATCCGTTTAATCCGTTTAATCCCCCAAAGGCTCTGGAGGATTAAAAGGATTAAAAGGATTAAATCATTTAATCCTTTTAATCCTTTTAATCCTGTTAATACTTTTAATCCCCCAGAGATCTGGAGTCTAAGGCCCAAGCATTGGATTAAATGATTTAATCCTTTTAATCCTTTTAATCCTTTTAATCCCCCAAAGGCTCTGGAGGATTAAAAGGATTAAAAGGATTAAATGCTTGGTCCTCACATTGGGGTTCTGGGGGCTCTGGAGGATTAAAAGGATTAAAAGGATTAAAGGGATTAAAAGGATTAAATGATTTAATCCTTTTATTTTTTTTAATCCCCCAAAAGCTCTGGAGGATTAAAAGGATTAAAAGGATTAAATCATTTAATCCTTTTAATCCATTTAATCCCCCAAAGGCTCTGGAGGATTAAAAGGATTAAAAGGATTTAATCATTTAATCCTTTTAATCCTTTTAATCCTCCAGAGCCCGCAGAACCCCAATGTGAGGACCAAGCATTTAATCCTTTTAATCCTTTTAATCCTCCAGAGGCTTTGGAGGATTAAAAGGATTAAAAGGATTAAATGATTTAATCCTTTAATCCCCCAAAGGCTCTGGAGGATTAAAAGGATTAAAAGGATTAAATGATTTAATCCTTTTAATCCGTTTAATCCCCCAAAGGCTCTGGAGGATTAAAAGGATTAAATCATTTAATCCTTTTAATCCATTTAATCCCCCAAAGGCTCTGGAGGATTAAAAGGATTAAAAGGATTAAAGGGATTAAATCATTTAATCCGTTTAATCCTTTTACTCCTCCAAAGCCTCTGGAGGATTAAAAGGATTAAAAGGATTAAATGCGTGGTCCTCACATTGGGGTTCTGGGGGCTCTGGAGGATTAAAAGGATTAAAAGGATTAAAAGGATTAAATCATTTAATCCTTTTAATCCATTTAATCCCCCAAAGGCTCTGGAGGATTAAAAGGATTAAAAGGATTAAATCATTTAATCCTTTTAATCCCCCAGAGATCTGGAGTCTAAGGCCCAAGCATTGGATTAAATGATTTAATCCTTTTAATCCTTTTAATCCTCCAAAGCCTCTGGAGGATTAAAAGGATTAAAAGGATTAAATGCGTGGTCCTCACATTGGGGTTCTGGGGGCTCTGGAGGATTAAAAGGATTAAAAGGATTAAAAGGATTAAAAGGATTAAATGATTTGATCCTTTTAATCCTTTTAATCCCCCAAAGGCTCTGGAGGATTAAAAGGATTAAAAGGATTAAATCATTTAATCCTTTTAATCCTTTTAAGGATTAAATCATTTAATCCTTTTAATCCTTTTAATCCTTTTAATCCTCCAGAGCCCCCAGAACCCCAATGTGACGACCAAGCATTTAATCCTTTTAATCCTTTTAATCCTTTTAATCCTCCAGAGGCTTTGGAGGATTAAAAGGATTAAAAGGATTAAATCATTTAATCCTTTTAATCCGTTTAATCCCCCAAAGGCTCTGGAGGATTAAAAGGATTAAAAGGATTAAATCATTTAATTCTTTAAATCCTCTCAATTTTCCAAAAAGCTTTAAAATTTATCATAATTAACCGGAACAAAATGGTACCTAAAGGTCTCTCGATCATATATATATATATATACAATATATTTATATATATACAATATATATATACATACAATATATATATATATACATACAATATATATATACAGTATATATATATTATATGTATAGATATACATAAAGATGCCAGAGATGATAAAGATGATGAGCCATGATAGAAAACCTCATTAAACAAAAGAAAAGGTGTAAAAACCCGAGGTCAGTCGCACGGCGGCGCGCCCCTGGCAGCGCCGCAAATGGCACCAGTACCTACCTCCACGACAGGGGCGGTGCCGCAGAAGCTGGCAGGCTATAAAGGAGGCCGAAGCCGGGGTGTGGGTCATTGGCCATCAAATATATTGTTATATATAATTATCGGATATTATCGGGATATAGTGCAGATACAACGGGTATATCATGGGGATAGCATGGAAGTTTGAGGTTCCGGGGCTGACGCCACCAGAAGGTCTCCCCCAACCAATTAAAGCCTTTAGTTTTGGGATTATGAATAAATCACCATCAACCCCGACGTTTGCGGGTCATCTGTTCTTCGAGAGCGTCTCGCTGCGAGGGTCCCATGTTTACAGTGTTTTCTGCTGTTTTTTGAACATGTTCTCCATGATCTCTTGCATCTATCATGGAATCCCAGGTCATAGTGTTGTTCGGAGGGTTATACACCTCTGGGTGGTACCATTCAGCTTCTATGACATACAGAAATAAGAGTGCAACTGGTTTGCCAAGCAACAAGATTGGACATTTATCTAATTGTGGAGTTGGTGGTGTATTTGGTCAAATGATGATTTATTATCAAACTAACGGGGATACGATGACCCGATCCTTCGATAATTAGCTGCCTCCGTGACAAGGAATTCTTCCGGCAATGTAGCAAGTGCAAGGACCGCAAGGGAGGCGAAGACGAGTCCACTGTCCATCTTCAAGATGGCCACCGACGATTTGTTGAAAGGATTGAAGGACTTCTTCTTTCCTGATATAGAAATGCAGACCTACTTGAGCCAGCTGACGAGATACTGCGAGTCTATGTGGAGCATGCCCAAAGAGGAGTGGGAGACCTACAGGCAGTACCTGTGTCGTGTCCATCAGGTGAAGAATCGGATGTTCCAACAGTGAAATGGGTATAAAGTTTCTGAACCAATCAATGGATTTTTACCACCAAAGAACTGATGAATTGGTGGTTCTTTTCAAGAAATACCAAGAGTATCCAAGAGTAGTAGTTTGACCTTCAAACCAGCGATAAATCGGTGTTCACCACCAGCAAATTCGGATTTGTACAACAAGGATTGGGACCAAACCAAGAATGAAAAGGGAAGGTGGGGTTACTTGTAGAGGCTATCCTGATACTGTTTGAGGTGTTTTAAGCCGCATTTTTTGTGTCTTTGCCAAACTTCAGGGTTGGTTAATAAGATCGGAACTGCCAGTTCATGGATTAATTGACCATTTATAAAGGGTAGAGTAAAACGACAAACATCAGGAACCAACAGGGGTTTGGTTTACCATCGACATCCATCGACATCCAGGTCCGTCCCTGGGGCTAGAACCCCCAAAGATGAACGGCTTGAAAACAACCAACAAAAATCAATAGAGATCATCCCAGGTACAGGACCTCCCCGGGCCTTCGTTGTGTTTTTTCGGGCGGGCCGGGAGCCATGATTTTCACCCAGGCACCGCTGACCAGTAGTTCGCCCAACCCGTAATACGGACCCAGTATGTCATGGAATGCAGCTGGATTAGAAAACCGTATTCATGCCATAATAATCATATATTCATGACATAATCTGATATTCATATCTCTAATGATGAATCATGCATTCATATAAGTTGATATTTATATCATGATCCATAAAATATAAAAAAAAATCGTTGATATAAAACATGCTCGATTTTTCATAACTGAGGATATCCCACAGATCAGTCGCTTCGTTCGATCGCATGGTGATCTCGCGCCTTTCGACAGGCGGCCTTCCCTCTGGAGCCGCTCGGGCAGGTGGGCACCCCCTCGCCGTGGCTTGGCTGATGGTTGGTGAATTCATTGGGGATGACCCTGAAATGTGGGGTACCCGGCCTGGTAAACATAGAAAAAACTATGGTTACCATAGGAAAACCATAGGAAAACCATAGGAAAATGGTGGTTTTACCCCCTGGTAAACATACAAAAAACTATGGAAAGATCCACCATTTTTCATGGGAAAACTCACGATTTCAATGGTGATTTTCCATAGTTATGTTGAATTACCAGAGGGTACAGACCCAGGTTTACCCGCTCAGTTTCAGAGAGTTTCAGTAGTTTCTACCATAGTTTCTACCATAACAAGTCATGGAATATGGATGAATATGGTCACTTTGTTTGGCCCTTGTGTTCATGCAAACTCGCCTCCAGTGCATTGTCACCTGGTGAACTTCCTGCACCAAACTTGGGGAGATAATTTCAGCAACCCCCGGGGGATGTGAATTGACCAACTTGGGAAGATTTCCGGCAGATGTTCGGAACCTGCAGCACCCATGGAATGATGTTTGGTTATTCAATGTGACTCCGTATGCAATTGGCATGGAAAGCAGCACAAAATGATGCAAAATGATGCAAAATGTGGATTGACCGTTTCATGGTTTGTGGACAATGAATAACCAGCGAGGTGACGGTATGGCTCGAAAATCGGGTAATAAACGGACCCACAAAATGGATCAAAATGTGTCATTACTACCAATTTTAGTATCGTTGTTGTTCTCATCCCAAACGGGTGGTCCACAATTATCACTACCCAGAAGCCGGGACTTTGGCTTGAAGCCCAACCGATTGGTGCTGTGAAATTGGGTTGCAATATGTTGTACCCTCTGGTAAACTAACATAGCTATTGAAAATGGCCATTTATAGTGGATTTTTCCATTAAAAATGGTGATTTTCCATAGCTATGTTAAATTACCAGAGGGTAATTGGATGTTCAACAAAAAAATACCGGGCTGGGTGACTGATGCGTGTTCCATAACTTTGCAAGTGCACGCTTGCGTGGCTGATAGCCCAGTCAAGTTCTAGTTGGGGCACTTAACTCATGAGTAAACATCCTATGTGCACCTGGCGCAACTGATCTGGGCACGTCTTTTTAGTTAACAAAATGGTAAGCATGGCTGCAAATGATTTGCCAAACAATGCCAAACATAAAATGGTAAATTGGCTGACTTTAGGTATCTTTAGGTGATTTTCCCGAACATGTTGTGGGATGTTGTGGGTCCGACCTTGGCAACTCAGCTGGTGGTTTAGGCAGATGAGGCGACGCCACGGGAGACCCAGGTTCGACCCCGGTTCGACCGATGTTGGGAGATACGGGAGCCGAGGGGCCGAGGCGACGCCACTTTCCAAGACTTCGATATGTTTGATATTAGTTCGATATGTCATGGAAAACAATGATATTTTTTGTCCCATTCTTTGATATATATTTCCATGACTTTGATATGTTTGATATTAACCATGAATATGGAGGACGGTTTGTTTCTCTGGAATTGGGAAATATGGAAATGTTGTTGGGTCCTGAATAAACTTGATTACATTTTATGACCCAAGGCTCCGAATGAAACAGCTTTGGGAAGAAAATGGGCTGGTTCCTCCCTGTCTTCGAATCTACAGTAAGGTCGTCAGTCCTCTCCAATCACAACAACATGAATCATGCAGTATGATGTACACTAAAAATACACGTCCAGGTCATGTTGCAGATGAAAATTCCCTCTGGCAAACATACAAAAAACTATGGAAAATCACCATTTATAGTGAGTTGTCCCATGAATAGCGTGGTGGAGCTTTCCATATTTTTTTGTATGTTTACCAGGCCGGGTACCATCCAAAATCCATGGACCTTTTGGCGGAAAAAACACCGGGTGACATCTCCATGGGATGCGGCCCGCAGGATGCGCTGGCTGGTGCCATCATGGAAGGCTGCAGTGTGGAGCTGCGGGAAACGCGTGCCTTGGCGCTGGTCGATTGACGGATGGGAAGTAAGGGGGTACCCTCTGGTTATGTCAAAATAGCTATTGAAAATGACCATTTATAGTGGATTTTCCTATAAAAAATAGTGATTTTCCATAGTTATGTTAGTTTACCAGAGGGTACCTGACCAATCAATGAGGATTTTTTATGGGGCTAAATCGGCCATTTTTTTGAGGCATGGTTACGCATGTTCAGCAGTACTTGCAGGGTCGAAGTACCTAAGATCTGTGAGAAATCCCAGAGGAAAAAGTTGTCATGCTTGAAGTGTTTTTTGATAAACACGGGATAATAAATGTTTCGCAAGTTCATCTGTGTGGCTTCACGGGGCCAGCCTTAAACTTTATTGTCTATAAGATTCTATAAGGTATCGGGGATCTTCATATCTATTGCAGTGACTTAATTCTCGTCCCATGTTGCTGTCTTGGGATTTTGTTGGAAAGCTATA
>CAMXCT020005714.1:0-11599 GCA_947184155.2 Cladocopium goreaui | reverse complement strand
ATGTAATGTGTGTATGTGTGTATGTATGTATGTATGTATGAATAAATGAATTGAATGTAATGTAATGTAATGTAATGGAATGTAATGTAATGTAATTTAATTTAATGTAATTAATGTATGTATGTATGTATGTATGTATCTATGTATGTATGTATGTATGTATGTGTGTGTATGTATGTATGGATGCATGCATGCATGTATGCATGCATGCATGCATGTGTATGTATGTATGTAGGTAGGTATGTATGTATGTATATATATGTATGTATATGTATATGCATGTGTATGTATGTGCATGTATGTGCATGCATGTGCATGTATGTGTATGTATGTGTATGTATGTGTATGTATGTGTATGTATGTGTATGTATGTGTATGTATGTGTATGTATGTGTATGTATGTGTATGTCTTGTAACATTAGGTGATACATTATGTGTCATGTATAAATGTAATGTTAATAATATGTATGTATAGCTATGGGGTATATATAGATTATGTAATGTGTATGTGTATTGTGCGCTATAGGGCATGTGTATGTGTTGTGTATGGTGGTATTGTTTATGTAATTATATTGAAGATGTACATGTTACTGATCCTTTTCTGTATGATTATGTTTATGTTTTATTTCCTGTTTTCATTTTATGTTATGTACTTTTCTTTCCTGTTAATGTCCCTGTTATGTCATGTTTGTTTATGTTCGTACTGTTCTTTCTTGTTCTTTCGCTTTTCTTTCCTTTTTCTTTCCTGTTTCTTTCCTTTTCCTTTCCTTTTCTTTCATTTTTTTCTGTCATTTTCTTTCTTTTTTTCTTTCTTTTTCTTTCCCGTTGTTTTTCTTTTTTCTTTCTTGTTCTTTCTTTATTCTTTCTTTTTTCTCTGCATGGTTTATGTATTGTTATGTATTGTTATGTATTGTTATGTATTGTTATGTATTGTTATGTATTGTTATGTATTGTTATGTATTGTTATGTATTGTTATGTATTGTCATGTATTGTTATGTATTGTTATGTATTGTTATGTATTGTTATGTATTGTTATGTATTGTTATGTATTGTTATGTATTGTTATGTATTGTTATGCATTGTTATGTATTGTTATGTATTGTTATGTATTGTTATGTATTGTTATGTATTGTTATGTATGTATGTATCTATAACATGTATGACATCGATGCTGTGGGTGCCTCTCTCAATGGGTGACAGACCTTGCCCTGGTCCACGTCCTCATTGCGGATGCTGATGTCTGGGCCCAAGGTAGATGCACTGTGCATCTCTGTGGCCAAAGCAAAGGCATTGGATTTGTTTGGTGCTCAGCAAGTGTTTACTTTTTGTTCAACAAACATGTGGCAAATGTTTCTCGGTTTTGCGGTATGCTCTTGGTGGTGGTGGCAGACATTTTCGGCTCAACACAGGTGGCATGGCCGCCTTCAGATGTTCAACGAGTTGGATCCTTTATTTGCCACTGGGCGAGTAATTCAGTAGTTTTTGATTAATTCACTGATCTCAACCATTTCTTCATTCGTTGATGCACCTCACAACTATTCACAACTTCATCACTTCAGCACTTCATTGCTTCTGCATCTCAAAAACTTTCCTATAGGCCATCGATTTCCTATAGGATATGCTTTGACAGCTCCAAAAATTAGTCAAGAATAGCTCTTCTGATGACCGCCTTCGGAGTTGTGAGGCTTCGACGCCAAACAGGGCCTCACCTTTGACCATTGTTGCGACCAGGCTACATGCCGGAAACGGAAACACTCGAAGCATCTCGAAATGGTGATGATGTGTGGAATATTGTCTCTGATGCTTGGAAAGGTTGCGCGAGAAGACTTGCAAGGGAGCAGTTTCAGATCAGCACCCGAAAGCACTTCCAACATTTGAAGCTGTTCCAAGCTCTGCATAGTCCAAACTCTTCCCAAACTCTTCCAAATCTATTTGTTTGCCAACTAAGCCAACTTTCGACCTGTTCTGTTTGCCTCAGTCTGACTCGTTGCCCAGGAGACCTACGGACCCTGGGGCAATGGGTGGGGCCGCCCTGTTTCAATGGTAAGGTCAGTGACTGTGGGAAAGTATTGGCAAATTGCGCAGTAACAAATGTAACAATGATAACAATGTCATTCGATGTTGGCCAGAGGAAGACATGTGATGACAAGGACAAGCAAGTTCAATGCGAGTCTTGAAACCTGGCCTTGCATCAAACTTGTGGCAACTTTGCTTCGCAATCCGAAGGGTTTTTGTGGCCTTTGCAGGTGGAGCTGGTTGATGCACAGCAAATCCATCATTGCAATTTAGTTTGTTGATGTTTCTGCAACTGCTGCAACTGAATAGCAAGAATCCTCAACAGATCCTCTCTGGTGAAAACCATTGAAAGTCTTGTCTTGTCTCATCCCCGGCTCCCCTAGCGGCCCTAGCGGCCCTAGCGCCCAGGGACTGCCTGCAAGGCATCTTCTCCTACGAGGCCACCACTGAAACGGCGCAAAGATGTGTGAAGGATAGCTGCATAGCTGCTATGTTAGCTTAGTAACGAACTAAATGTAACTAACTTAGTAACTTTAGTAACTAACATACTTAGTAGAGCTTCCTGAGGGCTTACTGTATCATCTGTATCCTACTATGCTCACTCTCAAAGAAACATCGCTTTTGCAATGTTTTGATGAAGTCCAAAAGCCTCAGCAGATTTGGATCATTTGTCAGCGGTGCCGTGTCAGTTGTGCTGCCTCCCGGATTGGAGAAAAACTCTCGAGATCCGCAGCTGTTCGCTTCCCAGCGTTCTGATGAAGTGTTGCCATTTGAAGATTTGAGAAATTGACATTGGTTCATGTTTCCACGGAGCACAGAGGCTGTGCACATGATTTTGACTGGTTTTCAAGTTTGCAGTTGTGGCCTTCCACAGGACCATTGAAATGAACAGTTTCCCCATGTCACCAGCCTTGGCCGCATTTGATCAAGTTTCCAGCAAGGTGTTGGCAACGAAAAACCAACGACCATGATCAGGTGATTGGGTGGACTTCCGCTTGCACGCGCAGGTGCGAACATAGCATGTCGGCTGAAGCATCGGATTTCTTTGAGCATGGTCTCCAGGTGACCTTTGAATCTAAAATTCTGATGGGAAGCGTGGCTTTTTTATTTTGTTTGGTATAGTCTAGAGTCTAGAGACCGTAGAATCATGTGGCCGTCCACATGTCTTTACATATACTTAATACTTGATATACATATATCATATATGTATGATTATGTATGAATATACCTATGTAAAGATATTGTATATATATATATCACACCTATATAGATAGATATTTAATGTCATTTTAAACACACACGCATATATAGCAACAGTACATATGCACATGAGTTGCACTTTGTTTCCGTGTTCATGTTCCTTGCAAAGTGGAATTTCTTTTAACTATTTGTGGCAACAATAAATTCCTGTAGAAAGATGTTCTTTAGAAGAGTCTTTTCAAAGATGTGGTGAAAGCCACGATGCCTGCGTCACACATTGTATGACATGTACCCCCTGTGCACAAAAGTGCCTTCTGCCAGTCCGAGTTTAGTGTATAATAGTTCATCAGGGTCATGGTAATGTCATGGTCACCGTCATTGTCGTCATCATTCTGGTGATAGTGGTCGTCATCGTCCTCATTGTGGTCATGATGGTCATCTTGGTCATCGCGGGGATATTGTTGATGATGTCGCTGTTGTTGTCGTTGTTGTTGTTGATGATGATGATGATGATGTTGATGTGTATGATATGCAGATTCATGACATGATGTTGTAATACTGTCCTCGTGTTCCCTTTGAATGGCTCCATCAGGACATGCTGGATTCAGCCGAAAATGCAGAGGCGGCTGATAGTTTGCGATGGTTGGTTTGATTCAATGATGTCATCTACCAAAGTCGTCCAAGGTTCAACCGGTGAGTCTCTTGGTAGGCGCCACCTGAATATTTCAGAAGTCATTGATTTGGATTCTTGTGACATGTTTTTCTTTACCCGTTCCCTTTTATCATTCACTCTTTGTGTGATTTGCATCTACACAGCATGCTCTAAACCTCGATGCTTGCCCCCGTGGAGTTCGAACGCTATGGGCATGCGAAAGTTCTTCAAACTTCAGCAATTCAACCCCAGAATGGCAAGGCTCCCTCTACGCTGGCGCAACATGATGCCATTTATGAGGCCTGGATGTGGATGTGGATATCAGAGAGGGCCCCTGATTTAAGGCGAGACAGAGCAAAACGGCAAAACTGCATTGACGCATCAGTCATTTCTACCATTTCTTCGCTGTTTAAGCAGGAACATTTTGATGCCATGGTGAGCTTCGCACCAAAGACGGTCAACTCACTTGACGTGTGTGGAATGACTATGGCATGTGTAAAGGTCATGTTTCAGTCTCCTGGAAAGGTTTATTCACTAAATAGCATTGGTCTCATGACATGTGCGCAAAATTGGCAGGAGGGCTGCTGTGTAACGTACCAAGCTCCAGATTTGATGTGCCTGGACATCTCAGCTGAAGTTTCCTGGTCGCGTCGCTGTTGACTCTGATCTGTGGTTGATGTTCCAGTTGAATGAGACCAACTGGCTCCAGGTAGGCCATCAAGAACCTGATCACCGAGGTTGGAATCATCTTCCAGGAATGGCAGAGACCCTTTTGGGCACCAACATTTCTGCTGGCTATGTGCGGCAGCCCAGGTCAGGTTGAAGAATTGCAGCTTTGAAGATCTTTGAAGTTCTTTCACTTTTTTCATCAAATTTGACCAACTGAAACTCGAACTTTGACGATCACAGCTTCATCTGAGCTTCACGGCGATCTGCCCAGTCTGTCCCAGTCTGCCCAGTCTGCCCGCCTGTCCCAGGCGAGCTGTTGTTTTGACCGCTTCCAGGCGGGCTTCACGGCGCTGTGCGATTTCACCCTCGGAGCATTTGGACATTGAGATACGTTGACAGTCAGCAACAACTTTTCATTTTTGGACGTTACAGGTTCCAGAATTTTGTTTTCTGGACAACCTGAAGGAAGCAACGGTCACACCCCGCCTTTTGCCAATTTTAATCATTCTTAATCCATGTTTGCCCATTCACAAAGCCCAACATTCGACTGAAGAGGCTTTCCAAGCTCTCAGTTCCATATTAATTTCATAATATTTCATAATAATTCATAATATTTTCATATATTTTTCATATCATGTTTCCGAATGGAGGCTTTGGTGGATGCCCAGCGAGGTGAAGCCGATCCAACATGGCTGCAGGCGGAATTGGAGGCGCTGCAGACGTCTTTCCATCGGGGAAGAATTTAAGATCTGTCCAATATGTAATTGTCTAAATGGAAAAGTTGATTGAGTATATTCTTACATCAGATTTTTATAATTTTATACATCCTTGGGCAATCTTAGCCACCGATCGAGGCTACCTTAAAGACGTTGCCGGTCTCAGTTTGTCCGGTCATCTTCTCATAGTACTGTAGTGACTGTAGTGAACTGGTGCACCGGGTGGAAGGACGATTATTAGTTGATGGCTCGAGTTATTTCATCCTTTTGGGATCAAGGTCCCTCACCGCAGATGCAAAACGGTCGATTTGGCATTCTGGCTCCAGAGATCTCTGCAGAAAGCTGGGAAACGCTGCTCTGTGCCCAGTCCCGCAGTCAGGCTCGGACATGGATGGAACACGGACATGCAATCCACAAGCTTTGGATGTGACAAAAATCGTGCTTTCCAGAACAGATGCCTTCCGATCATGCCTTCCCAGGAAGTTTCCCACTGTCCCCGAGTCCCCATGCAAAGTGATTCATCGGAGGATGAGTCGTGCGGGACGCAATGGCTCCGCCAATGGCCGACAAGGTCATGGCCTGGCAGGGTAGCACTTCAGCGGCCAATTTTTCATGCAGTGTGTTGGGAAGAAGTGACTCAAACAAACAAGATATAAGATATAACAAGATAACAATAAGATCCTGCCCGCAATTCAGGGCCATTAAGAAACAAGAACATCTTCATCATATTTGTTTGAGAATGTTTGAGATATCAAAGCACATTGAAGCCAGGTGAATCATTTGAACAGTCGAAGTGCACCGTGGCATTTCATTGACCGTGCCCAGGCCGCTCACGCAGTCGCCATGGCCATGGCCACAGCGCTGCGGCGCTCGCTGGGTGGCTGGAAGTTGAAGCGGCTGAGGTGGTCTCGGTGCTCCGCTGTAGGATATTTCCGGTCATTTGAAGTCGTTTAAAGTCACTGATCACCGGGATGTCCAATGATTTCAATGCGGGGAAGTAATGGCACCCAAGTATCTCTGAATGCTGTTTTCTACATGTGGAGGTAACATGTGGTCATTTAGTCGCCTGTAAACAATGATCAAGCGACATGCAGGACTTTATCCTTGACTCCTTGAACGTGCCCGTAGACGGCACTTGCTTAATTAACACTCAACTTCCTGTGCCAAGCAAGTTGCCCATGGCCCGTGATGGCCCATCTGTCGTAGATGCCGTTTGCATCCTTTCGTTTTCGACATGGATCCACATTCCCAAGATGACTTCAGCATGAGAGTTGAGCAACGACTCACGTAGTGACTACGTAGTGTCTTGGTAGTGTCGAGTTTCGTCAGATGTCAGGTCTGTGCCCAGGAGTTCCATCGTTTCGCACAGCAGGTTGGGAGGGAGAGAAAGACAGCTGAAACAGATTGGGTGGAGCTGGTGGCACGGCACACGGTTGCAGGCATCGTAGCTGGTCTGCCGTAGATGCAAGACACAGAGAGCGTTGGTCAACGGTTCAGGTACTTGCTTTCACATCTCATTTTTTTAAAATATGCCATTTTGTCCATACTTTTTCAGGTACAACACTGTTCAACTAACACTGTAGAGATCTGTAGAGTGTACTGTGCAATCCGAATTGATAAATTTTGCATCGTTCACTATACTTTCAGTATCTTTCGCCAGGCTGCCAAGGCGGTGGATCGAAAGGTGGCACAGGGACCTGACCTCAGCAAGGCGCCGAGGTCGATGGTGAACTCTGGATGGGTCAAAGTCGGTCAAAGTCGGTCAAAACGGTGGAAAACATCGAAATCTTAGCTCATTGAAGGATGAACTGGATGAACACAACATACGACAAGATACGGCAAGTGTGAACAAAGACGTGCTATTCACATCTATTCACAGTATTTAAGGGCTGCCGCCCCCTGCCGCCGACCCCTGGCATCTCCTGAACAAGGAGAGCCCTGAACAAGGGCCGGTCGGGCGCTCAGCAAACAGTACGTAGTCTCCGGAACAAGGAGAACCCCGAACAGGGGTTAGTTTTTTCGATCCACGTGTAGAGTGTGGAGTGTAAAATGTGGAGTATGAAGTGTGGAGTGTAGAGTGTGAGTGCGGAGAGTGTCAATTGTAGACTGTGAGACTGAAGTGTGGAGTGTGGAGTGTAGAGTGTGGAGTGTGGAGTACAATTACCAAGTGTAGAGTGGAAAGTGTGGAGTGGAAAGTGTGGAGTGTAAAGGGCGGAGTGTAAAGTGTAGAGCGGAAAATGTGGAGTCTAAAAGGGGGAAGTGTAAAGTGTGGAGTGTAATGTGTTGTGGAGTGTTGGAGTGTAGAGGGTGGAATGGAAAGTGTGGAGCGTAAAGGGGAGTCCGGAGTGTGGAGTGTGGAGTGTACAGTGTCAAGTGTGGAGTGCAAAGTGTAGAGTGTGGAGTCTAAAGTGTAGAGTGTAAAGTGTGGAGTGTAAAGTGTGGAGTGTAATGTTGAATGTGGAGTCTAAAGTGGGGAGTGTGGAGTGTAGAGTGTAAAGTGTGGAGTGTAAAGTGTAGAGTGTGGAGTCGAAAGTTGGGAGTGTGAAGTGTAGGGTGTGGAGTGTCAAGTGTAGAGCGCAAAGCGTGGAGTGCAAACTTTGGAGCGTAAAGCGTGGAGTGTAAAGTGTGGAGTCGAAAGTGTGGAGTGTAGAGTGTGGAGTGTGGAGTACAAAGCGTGGAGTGCAAAGAATGGACATGCAACTGTGGAGTGTAAAGTGTGGAGTGTAAAGTGTAGAGTACAAAGTGAGGAGTGTAAAGAATGGACATTAAACTGTGGAGTGTAAAGTGTGGAGTGTAAAGCGTAGAGTACAAAGTGAGGAGTGTAAAGTGTGGAGTGTAGAGTGTGGAGTGTAAAGTGTTGAGTGTAAAGTGTGAAGTGTGGAGTGTAAAGTGTTGAGGGTAAAGTGCGAAGTGTGGAGTGTAAAGTGTAGGGTGTAAAGTGTGGAGTGTTAAGTGGGGAGTGTAAAGTGTGGAGTGTAAAGTGTGGAGTGTAAAGTGTGGAGCGTAAAGTGGAGAGTGTGGAGGTAAAAGTGTGGAGTGTGGAGTGTAGAGTGTGGAGTCTGGATCGGCGGGGTGCTCCGCGGACGCGCTCCCCCTGCCAAACCGTGACTTTACCCGCGACAGCTGCGGTCCAAGCTGGAGTCCAAGCAGCTGGCTTTTGTGCTGCACGGCTCCGGTCAAGGGACCTCCTCGCAGGGCTCAAACACCATGGCAGTGAAGGACGGAGCGGGCCCGCGGCCGGCAGCCCAGACTAGAAACTAGCTTCAAACCTTGCTTTTACTTGCTTTCCTACTCTGCCAACTGCCACCTTGCCTGCGTTGTCTGACAGCTGGCTTTTGTGCTGCACGGCTCTGGTCAAGGGACCCCCTCGCAGGGCTCAAACACCATGGCAGTGAAGGACGGAGCGGGCCCGCGGCCCGTAGCGCAGAGTGCCAAACGTTACTCTCTGAACCGAGAAACTGAGGTCCAAACCGTGACTTCCAAGGACCCTGTCGCAGGGCTAAAACACGCGACAGCTGCGGTCCAAGCTGGAATCCAAGGACCCTGTCGCAGGGCTAAAACACCATGGCAGTGAAGGACGGGCCTGCGTTGTCTTGCAGCTGGCTTTTGTGCTGCACGGCTCCGGTCAAGGGACCCCCTCGCAGGGCTCAAACACCATGGCAGTGAAGGACGGAGCGGGCCCGCGGCCCGTAGCCCAGAGAAACGTTACTCTCTGAACCGAGAAACTGAGGTCCAAACCGTGACTTCCAAGGACCCTGTCGCAGGGCTAAAACACGCGACAGCTGCGGTCCAAGCTGGAGTCCAAGGACCCTGTCGCAGGGCTAAAACACCATGGCAGTGAAGGACGGGCCTGCGTTGTCTTGCAGCTGGCTTTTGTGCTGCACGGCTCCGGTCAAGGGACCCCCTCGCAGGGCTCAAACACCATGGCAGTGAAGGACTGAGCGGGCCCGCGGCCCGTAGCCCAGAGTGCCAAACGTTACTTTCTGAACCGACAAGAAACTGAGGTCCAAACCGTGACTTTACCCGCGACAGCTGCGGTCCAAGCTGGAGTCCAAGGACCCTGTCGCAGGGCTAAAACACCATGGCAGTGAAGGACGGGCCTGCGTTGTCTTGCAGCTGGCTTTTGTGCTGCACGGCTCCTGTCAAGGGACCCCCTCGCAGGGCTCAAACACCATGGCAGTGAAGGACGGAGCGGGCCCGCGGCCCGTAGCCCAGAGTGCCAAACGTTACTTTCTGAACCGACAAGAAACTGAGGTCCAAACCGTGACTTTACCCGCGACAGCTGCGGTCCAAGCTGGAGTCCAAGGACCCTGTCGCAGGGCTAAAACACCATGGCAGTGAAGGACGGGCCTGCGTTGTCTTGCAGCCGGCTTTTGTGCTGCACGGCTCCGGTCAAGGGACCCCCTCGCAGGGCTCAAACACCATGGCAGTGAAGGACGGAGCGGGCCCGCGGCCCGTAGCCCAGAGTGCCAAACGTTCCTTTCTGAACCGACAAGAAACTGAGGTCCAAACCGTGACTTTACCCGCGACAGCTGCGGTCCAAGCTGGAGTCCAAGGACCCTGTCGCAGGGCTAAAACACCATGGCAGTGAAGGACGGGCCTGCGTTGTCTTGCAGCTGGCTTTTGTGCTGCACGGCTCCGGTCAAGGGACTCCCTCGCAGGGCTCAAACACCATGGCAGTGAAGGACGGAGCGGGCCCGCGGCCCGTAGCCCAGAGTGCCAAACGTTACTTTCTGAACCGACAAGAAACTGAGGTCCAAACCGTGACTTCCAAGGGACCCTGCCGCAGGGTACAACACCATGGCAGTGAAGAGATTGGGCCGCGGCCCGTGCCCAGAGTGCAAAACAAGAGGCCCAAAACGTTACTTTCTGAACCGACACTAATGGAGGTCAAACCGTGACTCTCAAAGGACCCTGTACGCAGGGTTCAAACACCATGGCAGTAAGGACGGATTGGGCCGCGGCCCGTAGCCCAGAGGCCAAACGTTACTTCGAACCGACAAGAAACCTGCGGTCCCAACGTGACTTTACCCGCGTACAGCTGCGGCTTCAGGCTGGAGTCCAAGGACCCTGTCGCAGGCTAAAACACCCATGCGCCAGTGAAGGAGGGCCTGCGTTGTCTTGAAGACTGGGCTTTGTGCTGACGGCTCCGGTCAACGGGGCCCCCCTGCAGGGTCAAAACCATGGCAGTGAAGGACGGAGCGGGCCCGCGGCCCGTAGCCCAGAGTGCCAAACGTTACTTTCTGAACCGACAAGAAACTGAGGTCCAAACCGTGACTTTACCCGCGACAGCTGCGGTCCAAGCTGGAGTCCAAGGACCCTGTCGCAGGGCTAAAACACCATGGCAGTGAAGGACGGCCTTGCAGCTGGCTTTTGTGCTGCACGGCTCCGGTCAAGGGACCCCCTCGCAGGGCTCAAACACCATGGCAGTGAAGGACGGAGCGGGCCCGCGGCCCGTAGCCCAGAGTGCCAAACGTTACTCTCTGAACCGACAAGAAACTGAGGTCCAAACCGTGACTTTACCCGCGACAGCTGCGGTCCAAGCTGGAGTCCAAGGACCCTGTCGCAGGGCTAAAACCCCATGGCAGTGAAGGACGGGCCTGCGTTGTCTTGCAGCTGGCTTTTGTGCTGCACGGCTCCGGTCAAGGGACCCCCTCGCAGGGATCAAACACCATGGCAGTGAAGGACGGAGCGGGCCCGCGGCCCGTAGCCCAGAGTGCCAAACGTTACTTTCTGAACCGACAAGAAACTGAGGTCCAAACCGTGACTTTACCCGCGACAGCTGCGGTCCAAGCTGGAGTCCAAGGACCCTGTCGCAGGGCTAAAACATGATGGCAGTGAAGGACGGGCCTGCGTTGTCTTGCAGCTGGCTTTTGTGCTGCACGGCTCCGGTCAAGGGACCCCCTCGCAGGGCTCAAACACCATGGCAGTGACGGACGGATTGGGCCCGCGGCCCGTAGCCCAGAGTGCCAAACGTTACTGTCTGAACCGACAAGAAACTGAGGTCCAAACCGTGACTTCCAAGGACCCTGTCGCAGGGCTAAAACACCATGGCAGTGAAGGACGGAGCGGGCCCGCGGCCCGTAGCCCAGAGTGCCAAACGTTACTTTCTGAACTGACAAGAAACTGAGGTCCAAACCGTGACTTTACCCGCGACAGCTGCGGTCCAAGCTGGAGTCCAAGGACCCTGTCGCAGGGCTAAAACACCATGGCAGTGAAGGACGGGCCTGTGTTGTCTTGCAGCTGGCTTTTGTGCTGCACGGCTCCGGTCAAGGGACCCCCTCGCAGGGCTCAAACACCATGGCAGTGAAGGACGGAGCGGGCCCGCGGCCCGTAGCCCAGAGT
>CAMXCT020005713.1:357500-446097 GCA_947184155.2 Cladocopium goreaui | reverse complement strand
AAATCCCTTATAAATGGAGGTATTCATGGGAAAATCATCTATAAATGGGCCATGTTCCATGGCTATGTTAAATAACCAGATGGTATCCAAAGTGGCATGGGTGTAGAAACCTATCTATGATTGGAGGGGCCTTCTAGAACATTTTGACCCGTCAATATTGAGATGAGGGCGCAGAGTGTGCATGGATGATATTGAGGACACTGAATATTGGGACTTAGATGGAAATAGGTGTTTTGGAAATAGATGAAATGTGTTGCAAGGAGCTACATATTGATTCTCAATATTTACTGGATTCAGTAGTCATTTGCTTCCACTTCATTTCAAAAGGTGGGAGGCTTTTTTTTAAACACCAACTGGCGATATGGCGATCATGGCATCTCAAAATCGCAGGGTCCAAATCCCCAGGCCTCTCCAATCTGAATCCCTTCAGTGCACAGCGCTAGCAGGAGAGTCCAGATGGGCATGGCCACGCCACGGCACCATTGGCGAATTCGATTCTCCAAAGCTTGGGCGACTTAGGAAAGGTTGGGATCTGACGAGTGGGTGAGTTGGTGGCACCTGGTTTGGTGAGCTAACGGTTACAACATGCGAAAACTGGCCGAAGTCTCAGGAAAGCATTCACTAGCAATAAACATCTCGAGGCACAGGAAAACTGCTGGCTGGTTGGGAGGGTTCCCAGTTGGTCCTGCTGGATTTGCCATGTTGGACTTGTGAAAAATCAGGTTCGGTCTCGGATCTGAAATGAACCAAGAGCATCCATAGGCGCAAAATTGCAGGAAGAGGAGGTGTGTGTGTTAATTACTCCCAAACAAATTTCCCTTCTTCGCTCACAACATGATCACCGGATTTTTTTGTTGCCAGAACATGACCAAAAAATGTGTTGAAAAAGAAGGAAGGCGCTACTGGCCTTCTGAAGTAAAGGAAATGCATGGGTTTTCCAATAGTCATTACGGAACAAAACATGGAAACACTGTGTGGCACTGCACCATGCAGCTTTAGATATTCATTCTATCTAAGCAACAAAAATCAATCGGAATTACGCAAAATTGCAAAATTACAACAATCATATCATGGCAACTCAATGCCCCCAAAAAGTGACCCAAAAATAGATGCTTAATGAGCCCTTATTGTATCCTTATTGTAGTTGTTGATTGTATTTTACTAGCCTCCAATACCCTCCAATTTTCCCACGGATTTTGCCGAGGTCTGTCGCAGTCGCCAGCTCCCCAGCGCTGCGTCGCGTCGGGTCGTCCCCAAACTTTCGAGCCGCCAAGGTGTGATGCCTTGCTGAAGGACCCCATGACACCCATGGAGGCATGGAAAACCACTACTACATATGAAAAAAAATGGTCCACCTTAAAACACAGACTGAAGACGTGCAACAAATCTGAGAAGTCAGGTTCAGAAAAGGTGGCAGCTGCCGATTCTGCTTGTATGACATATAACCAGAAATTATCAGATCACTATGTACTTCAAAACGCAATCTGGCTTAAGAATTTGCGATCGTATTTAAGAAATGTTCGAGAGTTTTGCTAGAAAAAATGTATGTTCTTCTTTTGTATACATGCATGCATATAATATCATATAATATCATATAATCATACATCTATATATATATCAGTTGTGAAAACACATCAAACATGTCAGGTGCATAATGATTTATATATGTATTATATATATATATCAGGTATTGTATCAAGCGTGTGTGTGTGTATATATATATATAATCACACATCAATCATATTCACATAGATTCATTGTATACATATCGCATGTGCATGTGTATCATGTGGAAATACTTTTTTTTAATGTGGGATCTTGCTACTGTTGTGATTTGTGGTTGGAAGGACTGCAAGCCACCAGAATCTGGTTTCAAGCATCCGATTTTGACAGGTTTCCACCTTTTTTCAACCAACGACTACTGTTTGCTGACGTCTGTAAGACTGATGTCTGTAAGACGTACAAACAGAACAACTTGATCCTCTTGAATACCACCTGTTGCCCTACGTTACTGGCCAACCAACAATGGCATCTAGAAGAGATTCTCCGTGAAGATGGGCCCATCGAAAGTTTGGCCCCGCTCAAACTGCTGGTGGTGACCAACTTCCTCGTCCCTGACACCCATGATTTTCACATGATTTTCACATGATTTTCACATGATTTTCACATGATTTTCACATGATTTTCACATGATTTTCACATGGGACACTGGACCACAACCAGAGTCAAACAATCATCACCCTATCAAGGGTCCTACATAGTGACCATCAGATGCTTCAAGGATGGCCCGGTGCTACAATCCACCGCTCTGTCCGATTCTCCGATTCCGCTCGCTGTGAGGCTGTAATCGCTGGCAGGTGCTACATCTACGTTTTGATGATACTTCTCTATACAGTATCTTCTGCGTATCTCTTTATGTTTTTTTTTTATGAGTATCATAATTCTTTGTTTTCTATAGTTGCTGCACTTAAGAGCATGCTGCTTATTCGTACCCTAGAGACAGACCGGAGGATTCAGCATGGCTTCGCTCAGCCTGTGCAGTGCATCGAATTTGCTCAGTCCGAATTAGTCTGCAGCCTGGCAGTGACGACAACGACCGTCATGTCAGGGTCCAAAATCATCGAATGATCAGTTCGCAGTCGTGGCGGACTTCATTAGCCCTCAAGGTTTAGCACCAAGCTTTGACTGGCAATAGACAAATTGAATCAAATTGCTCAAGTGAATCCTTGAATATCATTGATCTTACTATTGACCAACAGCGCCTGCCATTCAACATGTTTCCTTACCATCATATCTTGGCCGAGAAAGAATGAATGCTTTCGGGAGCCAACACCACTGGCCCCATCGTTCGGAATGGTCACTCAACCTCTGCCCATGTTCCTCGTCAACCATCTTGATCAATCACATGGGTTTGTCTGCAAATGGGAGTCCTCATTAAATGGTTGTATCATCATTTTCCCGATCAAAACATGGGAATGACTCAAACATACTCAAACTTAAGCCCAACACATCTGTGAAATAATATACTAAACTGAATCATTCGCCCATCTGCGGTTGTCCATAAACCAATGGTTAGCCGGTGGCTTGGATACATGATGTTGGTCCATCCCAGCTTTCCCGAAGAAAATTCGTTGCCCGCTGCCTTTCCTTTACCATGGAAAATGGCCCCGTCGTTCGACGATGTACCTGTATGTACCTGTTGTAAAAACGTTTTTTTTTCCATAGCGAACTGTCACAGTAAACAGATTAATTGTGGGAAAAACATGGTAAAATGGGGGTTTTAGGGCGTATATGTTTGTATGTTGCTTGTTATGATTTTGTGTTGGCGTTCAATGTTTCATCTTCGCCTTTGATGTTTTTTCAGGTGGGGTGTTGGGGGTAATTTTGTTGCTAAAGTGATGTGTCAATGTTTGGTTCAGATGAGGGGGATAATTGTTTAGACTGTTGGGGTTTTCTGTTTGTGTTTGGGTGGGTGATTACTTCATAATATGTTTTGTTAAGATATTATGAATTAATCTTTTATGCTTTCCACTTTCCTATTCCATCCCACCAATGTTCAATTACTCTCATTTGTGATAAGCAAGGTTTATTTGTATCGTTCAGTTCATCCATCGCTATTGATAAAAGAGTTATGTTAATAATCATTGCGTTGAATTCGCCATCACGGTTGAGTTCCTTTCCACAATCAATGATGACTTTTTTATCAGTCAGGTTTTCATACATCTTTTTCATAATGTCAAAATTTACAAACATATATATCGTCATATCCTTTACCCCTTCCCCTGATTTCATCCTATCAATTACTTTCTTCCAAAACTTTTCTCCTTCCTCATCATCTGGTGAAGGCATAGGATGGCACTTTACAAAGTCTCTAATCTCTTCATCTTCTTTTTCTATTTGTTTTCTTTCCCAATCATCGTCCTCACTATCACTACCAAAGTCAGCATATATACCAATATTCCCTGTATCTATAACCTCAATTTTTGCTCTACTCATTTTCTCTTACTATATATAGATATGTTTTCTTTAAGTATTTATCACTTTTTGTAGGTGCTCTTTTATTTCTTCTATGTTCAAATATTTCTCATAACCGTTGAACAGTTCTTCAACATATTCACGCAAGAAAATTTCCAAAATGTTTTTTATCTTGAACTCCCTGTTTCTAAACATAAAAGTTCGTTCAACATTAGGAAACCACCAGCATCTTCGTTGCTTACTGTAATTGATGAAATTAAGGTCGTGAAAGTTCTTTAGAATATGATAAGTGTATTTCCAAGGGTTTTTGACATAAGACTTAATCGCTTGAAGATATATTTTATCCTTTTGAAATTCTACCTTCAGTTTATAGGTGTCCAATAAAGCATCTATTTCTCTCGTCATTACTCTTACATTTGTTCGGTCGGTGTTGGATAAATAGATAGGTGATTTTTCCATCCTTGTTTTAAAGAAATGTATTTGTTTTTCAACTCTTGTTAGTTCTTTCTCTTCAAAATGGTCAAAATGATAGTTGAATGTTATATATCTGCGTTCCTTATCATTCAACTCTTTACATTTTGAACAGTGAAGGTTGTAATCACATATCTCATCACAAATTCCAGCAGGAAAAATGTTGTTCAATAAAACCTTAATGTCAGTCATTTCTTTCTTACAACATCCACAGTTTTTATAAGTAAATAGCATCCTCTTACTATATATAGGTAATTTTTCTTTAAGTAGTTTTTGGGGGCTCGTTCAGTTTTCGGGTTCGGGTTGGTTTTTATTTTCCCTTTCCTCCTCTTCCAGTTCTCTTATGACCATATCTATTTCACTCATTCCTTCGTTGGGGTCTTGTCCATTGGCGAGGTTTCTTAACCTCTCAAAATCCTTCACTTTGTGTCTTTCATTGGGTGGGAGGGTTTTGAGATGTTCCTTCAACTCTGTCAGGTCAAAGTATGTGTCTTCCTCCTCATCCTCATTTTCCAAAAACATTTCCATTCTTTGCTTTTCCATTTCCATAAGTTTGTTTTCCATATATTGGAATTTCATTTGCTTCTTGTAGCACTTGCCACAAACATTCACGAAGGTTTTGAGCAAGTAGTTCCAATTAGGTTGGTTTCTATCGTTCAGGGTTATAACATCTGTCATTATACGACATCCACAGTCAAATTTAGTCATCTTATTTAGTCTTACTATATATAGGTATTTTTTCTTTAAGTATATTTTTTATTGTTGATAATTTTAAAAATCTAATATTATAATATATGGCAAGGAGACTATCAAGAGATGACATCATAAGCAATGTCTATTATAATCTTGAAACGGGCTTCGGTTCAATCAATGAGACCCTTAAGAAAGCCAAGGAGCAAGACCAGACCATCAACAGGGTGGATGTGGAAAACTTTATGAGGAAACAGCCCAACAAACAGATTAGAAAATACAGGGGGTCAAACTCCTACACCGCACCCTTCGCAAGGTTTGAATATCAGATTGACATAATGGATATGAAACCCCTTACCAAAGAACCAGAGACGAAAATTCCCATCAAGAACGATGAACCGAGATATGGGTTGGTGGTCATTGACATCTTCAGCAAGTTGGCAAACGTCGTCCCTATGAAAGAAAAATCCGGACCAATCACATTGTCGGCGATGAAAGAGAGTTTCAACAAAATGGGTTTTCCAATGTCCGTTTATAGTGATAATGACCGTGCCTTCCAAGCAGGGGTAAAAGAGTTCTTTGAGAAAGAAGGCATCACTCACGTCGTCACCCTAACTCACGCCAATGTTGTGGAGCGTTTCATAAGGACAATGAAGAATATGATACACGACAGGGTGAGGTTTAATCGCGGTAGTTGGACTGTAATGTTGTCCAAAGCGTTAGATAAATACAACGACACCGTCCATTCATCCACCAAAATGAAACCCAAGGATGCCCACGACGACAAGAACCATATGGACGTCAGGGTGAATTTGACAAGGAGGGAAAAGAACACTCGCAAATATCCAGAGGTCAAAGTGAATGATATGGTCAAGGTCTTTGAGAAGAAAAAAGACAACTACACCGAGAGGAAGGAGTATAACTCAAAATGGAGCAATCAATCCTACAAAATTGTCAAGATAGAATACGATGATGTCGGAAACAGAACCTTCAAACTGGAAGGATTGAACAAACCGTATTTGAGGCACGAGATTTTGAAAGTATAAAAAATTATCTATAATATTAATATATGACAGAGGTAGTCGTAAAAGAGATTGATAATGAAGAACCCAAGGAAGAAACAATACCAGAACCAATACAGGAAGAAGCACGGCAAAGCCCTGCTTCCTATCGGGAAGCACCGAAGGAAGAGGAGAAACCAGAAGAAACAATTGAACCACCCGTTGAAAAGAAACCGCAACCAGCGCCAAAGCCCAAAAGGGTAAGACCGTCAAGGGCGAAACCACCTTTTGACCCAGAAGCATTCAAAAACGACCTTGTAAAACAAATAAAGGAAGAACTACAAAGTGCGATGTCCGCCAGAGACACCTACAACAAAGCCAAAGAGGAAAAGAACAAAGCGACGAGAGAGAAATTGAAATCTTTAGCATCAAAAATTTTGTAAAGTATTATATATAAAAATGAACATCAAGGAACAGAAAACGGAACTCAACAAAACTGACATCTACGAAAACGTCCGCAAGGACATCAACAGAAAACAAACCGTCCATTCAAACAAAAGTGCCAACTACAGGAGCGGAACGCCCGAAATGCCAGACAGAAGAAAAAAAGTGTATAGTAGTTATGACCACTACTACCACAACGACAGCAACACGGCAAGGATGCCAACTCACAACCATCATCTTTACCTGAAGCGTCTTCTTGAATATCACAACACCGAGCACGATTACAAGGTCTTACAAGTAAAGCAGAGGATGAAGGAAGAGAATGAGATGCTACAGAACGAAATGACAAGGTTGAGGGAGGTGAGGAAAAATCACAGATTGGAAGATTACGGGGCGAACGTCCAGAATATGAAACAGAGAATTGATGAGTATAAGCAGTGGTTGAGAGGCGATACACAAGATTACTATAAAAATCTAAAGTATTAATATATAGCAATGACAGCAGAAGTAATCAACGCAAAACAGGGATTGACACGAATACCCACTTACGCAGAACTCATCAAGGAAATAGACAGGGAAAAGTTCAAAACCAATGACATCAGAAAAATCTTTGATAGGAACGCTTGGTATTTTCACGAAAGTCCGCAGGGTCAAGCACTGAACACAAACAACATCCACCCAGCAGACTTACAGCAAATGAACTTCAACAAGATGGCAGAGGAAGCGACCGCAAGGAAGGAAGAAGAAACACCCAACCTTGACTTTGAAGATATGACCAACTTGAGGGACGACGCCATCAGCGACTTTGAGATGTCCTTTGACAGAGAGGCAGAGTTGAGGGAAGAGAACGAAAGGAGAGTAGCAGAACAGGCAAACTCAAGTCATTCACAAGACCACTATATGGCAAACAAAGGAACATACGACGCCGTCGGAGCAACAGCATCGGCAGGGATACAAGAAGACGAAGAACCGCCTTCAAGCAGTAGAAGCATCTTAAAGAACTTCCTTAAATCATCCAAACCAGTCATCAAAGCAGTCGCCACAGCAGGAGGAACAGCAAAGGGAGGGTCAATAGGAGGACTAATAGCATCAAAACTGACAGACGCCATCATACCCGACGAAGACGAGGAAGAGAAACCGTCCAAGATAAAACCAACACAAAAACTAATCAACAAACAAGTCAAAAAGGTAAATCACCTAAAGAAGTTAAAGGAGTAAAAATCAAAAATGAATGTGGATGTAGTGCCCGACACCGCAGAAGCAATGGATACAACAGCAATACCAACAGCAGAAAAGAGGAAACCCTTAAGCGTGAGACAGTCCAAAGCAAAGAGACAGAAACCAAAACCGCCAACGCAGGAGAAGAGAGAATTTCAGGAAGACCCATCCACAACCACCAAACCGCCCAAAGCAAGAAGAGTAAGAGGAAAGCAACCCCAACCACAAGCATTAGGAGCAACAATCAACATCCCCAAAGACAACAAGACACCCAATGTAGATGAAGCAGAAACAGCACAGGAAGAAACAGGGGCGTCATCTTCATCAAAAGCACAGTCAGGAAACCAACAATGAACAAGGCAATATCACCAAGCAAGGTAGGAATACAAGTGATAAGAGAGAAGTTTGAAGAGATGAACAACAGCAAAAGCATAGACACAGGAGACTATCAAAGGTTTCAAGAGGTATATGGTAAATGGAAATCAAGCAAAGGAGAGGAAAAGAAACAACATCTAAAGGAAGCGAAGGAACTTTACAAGTCAATCATCTATCCAAAATTAAAATCAAAATAATTAATAAAATTATTCATTATAATTTTATTAATTATCTACTATCGTTTTTTTAGTCATAGAAAATGACAGATTGGGCTTTTATCTCCAAGATACATTCGTGTTCAATAACGATATATATACATTTTGTCAGGCATCAGTCCAGTATCAGTCCCGTTGTCTGTTGTATATAGGTCTGTTCCATACAATGGCTTAACACGGACAACCATATTTGAATTGTTCTTCAAATTCAGTCCAGTGTAATTGGCACTGTTGAGTTTCTTGAGGTTGAACCCGCTAAAAAGGAATTCGTCCTATACATATGAGGTTTTATGGAACCGTGATTGTTTCGTGTTTCTTGTAGATGCTTGTAGTTGTCAGCAACCCCCATCGTTGGCATTTCCGGTATGACGGTATTACCAATACTCAATTGAAAGGACAAATCAATATTTTCATAGTATCTTTGAGCAATTGATGTTCCGCTTTCCCACGAAAGGGGATGATAAAGAAGATTATGAGGTTTCAACACTTCTTGGAAACCGCCCTTATAACCGAAATTTGAATAGAAAGATATGAAGATGTTGTCAGCCTTGCTTACATTTCTAACTATTGTCGTGAAGATGTCGGTGCTTCTACTTGTTGTTTGAGTTTGGACGGAAACGCTGTTGAAGGTTATAGGTAAAGATTGCTTTTCCAAAATTTCAGCATACTCCGCAAATAAACCATCATCAAGTCGGTGAATATCACAGTAGTGATTTTGAAATCTACCTACCCGAAAGTCAAGAATGCGGGAACGACACCAAACTATACATCCACGAAATCACCATACCTAATTCCATTTATCCAGTTCAAGCGGGGTTAAACAGCAACCTATACTTAAGACTGACGGACTTTTCAAACACCACGGATGTTATAATTGAACTGTTGAGTGCTTCCTATGTCGGTGCTACATTAGCATCAAATCTACAAACAAAGATGAACGAAGCAACAAATGGGTTTCAAGCCAACAACGACTATTTTAGTGTGTCTTACAACTATGACACCAACAAAATAACAATTGCTTTGAACTATGTAGATTTTTCGTTTAAGATAATGACCGACTATGAGATGGAATATAATACCATCCAATGGACGGGAGCATCTTATGACAGAAATAACCTAAAATCCATCAATCAGGTTTTAGGAAATTACACCTCGTCGTTGAACTATCCAGATTGGAAAAGCGGATATTTGACATTATTAGCGTTGAGAAACTTATACCTTACTTGTAGTGAGTTGAGCGATGCTAAACAATTAGGTTCTACGGGTGCTTACAACATCATTAAGAAAATCCCCATTAACGCCCCTTTCGGTTCAGTCATCTATGACAACGAAATAATAAGCGTAGATTACATCAATGTTTCAAACAGAGTGTTGAGAACACTACACTCCAAATTAGTCAATAGTTATGGTAATGTGGTTGATTTGAACAATGTGAATTGTTCATTCTCCCTGACCTTCATTGAGGATGATTGAGTTGAAGATTTCTTCTATTAAAGGACTGGGTATTCTATATAATTCATCTTGACGATGGATTACAGGATTATCACCCCATTCGCTCTTTTTACCCGACGGCATCCGTTGGGCTGTTTCTTTATGTTTATTGCTGATGATGTTTCCACAGTCTTTTTTACATAGTGGTCTTGGTTTCCAAGTTTTTAGGTTCGTCCATATCCTCGTTCTTTTTCTGTATGGAAAGCCGTATTTACAATAATCAAGGTCAAAGTAATCAAAGTCTTTCATAAACTCCTGATGTTTCAATAAGCCAGTCTGTGGATTTTCTATGAACCATACCGAAGGGTTGAAGTAGTTGATTATTTCAATGGTTTTCTTTACGATGCTGTTGGCATAATCTATTTTTCTAACACCAGTGGTTTTGGCAATGCTATATTCAACACAAGGGGGAGAAGCCCAAATGATATTAAACTCATTTTGTTTGAAAACTTTGTAGTTCCAATTGAGGATGTCGGTATTGATGTTGGCATCCTTCAAGTCCAACGAGACAACATCATAACCTAACTCTTTGGCGACCTTCCCTACACTACCCGTTCCAGAAAACAGTTCAAGTAATTTCATATTATGAATCTATAGATTTAAAATATGAAACTACGACAGCAACACATAGGAGTTGTTGGTTGGGTCTTTATTGATTTTGTAGTATGTTAAAGTCTCTTCTTTGGGTTGAGTGATTTTACCCGTTGTAATCCACTCAAAGTATTGTTTCCTTTTATCTTCCCACGAACCGACGGGTCTGCCTATCTGCTTCTTTTCAAAGGCTTTGTTTATTCTTTCTTTGTCTTTGTCTTTGTCGTTGGTATTTTCTTTGTTCTCTTCCTTCTTGTTGTTCAGGTTATATTCTATGTTCTTAACAGTGTTCATTATGGTTATGAGGTTCTTATTCATTTTGCTCACCTTGTTCTTCAGTTCTTCCAGTTCTGATTGCTTTACGGGGTCGTCGCTCTCAACATCCACCATACTATTATATATTATATATATAATTATTTATTTAGATATATATTTATTTAGATATTTATTTATCAATTTGCTTTCACGCAAAATCTACTCTTTACACCATTTTGGGAGAAACTTTTTAATCCATATCATTCATTGACTTTCTACCGCTACTTCTTGGAGTGCTCATTACATCGCTTATCATCTTGTTAGTGCTCTCTACTTTCTTATCTTCGGGTGTGATTTGTCTGTTCCAACTGAACGAGATACTGTGGTCTTCGCTGTCCAACTTTATATCCCCGTTGCCATCTCTACTTACATTCATTGTTTTGTCGTTTTTGGTAATTTTGAAGGAGCAAGGATTACAAGAACACTTTATCCCTTTCGGATTGATAAGAATTTCGTTTCTCAATTGTAATTTACCCTTACAAATGGGACAATCAAAGGTAATGAATTTACTTGACAGTTTTTGTTCCTCGTTCAGATTGACAACAGCGGGTTCTTCATCTGAAAGTTCAAAGTCCTCGGGGATTGGTTGTTTTTTGATTGGGTTAGTTTTCTTTTTCGTCATCTATTTTATATTTGAGAAAATTTAAAGCAATTTTCATCAGTTCCAATGTGTGCCTACAGCATCTCTTCACCCTGTTGTCGGTGATGACTGGATATTTCGTGTCATCAATGACCCTATTTTCAATCTCTTCTATTGTATCAATGTAGGTTTCATACTCGTTCATCCTGATTATATATAATTAGAAAATATCATCAACATACATTCTAATTATACTATACAGGACTTTTCTTTTGCGACACGAAGATTTCTACTGGGGGTGGGTAGAACGAAAATGTCGGGGGTTCAATCAAAAAGATTTGTCAAAAGAAAATGCACAAACGAATTCATCTTCTATTGCTTCGTTTTGTCAGTCAGAAGGACGCAGAGTTCAAAACTAATTAACGTCTTATGCGGACTGAAAAGCAACTGTCCCATTTTCACCCGACACCCTTTCAAGGTAAAAAAGGTTTCCTTTTCAATATCATATATCGGAAATTTATTTCTAAATACTTTTAATATGATAAATATAAAGCCTTACAAACACAAAGAATATAATTGTAAGCAGTCATCCTATGGGTATATGGCTTGTCTTCCAGCAAGGATTTTACTGAACGCTCCGTCGGGAACGGGTAAAACGGTTGCTTTGACAAACTTGGTCTTGGACATCTACAAGGGATGCTTTGAGAAAATCTACATTTTTTCACCAACCATCTTCATTGATGACAACTGGACGGTTGTGAAAAAATACATTGACAAAGAAATGGACATCAAACACACGGATGAAGACCCCATTTACTTTGACACCTTTGAGGAGAAGGACTTGAAGAACGTGATAGACACGCAGGAAGGAATAATAAAGTATATGAAGGAGAAGGATTACAAACACCTATATAACATCTGTATCATCATAGACGACTGGGCTGACAACGAAAAGGTGGTCAGGAAGAACAAGGAGTTAATCAAACTCTTCACCAAAGGTCGGCATTGGTATATCTCAACTTTTATCACATCGCAATCCTACACACAAATATCGCCAGTCGTTAGGAAGAATGCCACGCAACTGTTCATCTTCAGGCTTCGTAATCAAAAAGATTTAGATGCCATTTTGGAAGAATTGAGCGGGTTGTATGACAAGAAAACTTTAGACAAGATATACCGAGTTGCCACGAATGACAGGCACGGTTTTTTATACATAGATTTGATGGAAAGCGACAAGAAGAAAATGTTTTACAAAAACCTCAATCAAAGAATTCAAGTGGAATAATAATGCTACAAAATTATTTTATCATCTAATAATATATATGGCAAATTATTATAATATAAATAGGAGCGTGGAGGCATACGAGTTTAGAACAATAGACCCAAATAACGGACAGTTAAGGAACATCCTTGACATTGCAGGAAGTGGTGGTGGAGGGGGTGGTAGTGTTGATTTATCCAATTACTATACAAAAGCGGAAACAAACAACCTATTCACCCCTTATTATGATAGTGGTGAAGTTGATGGTTTATTCACAAGTTATTATACAAAAGTTGAAACCGATGGTTTATTCACCCCTTACTATACAAAAGTTGAAACCGATGGTTTATTCACCCCTTACTATACAAAAGTTGAAACCGACGGTTTATTCACCCCTTACTATACAAAAGTTGAAACCGACGGTTTATTCACCCCTTACTATACAAAACTTGAAACCGACGGTTTATTAAACAATAAATTGAATGTCAGCAATCCCGAAATAACAGGCGTTTTGAAGAGTAATGACTTTGATAGTAAAAATAGTCTGTCTAACATACTGTTTAAACATAACAATGCTGTTTATTTAGAATATGATTATGATTACGATACTAACGGTGGTTTAGTTTTAGGAAAACCATTGGCATTAGCATCAAGTTTAGATATACCATTGAATAGTAAATTACTTTTTCAACATACCGACAGTTATATAAATGAAACTTTAAACGCTGGAAACTTTTTGAATTTTGTAATGAAAGAACAGACAGGTCAGATTGACTTTTATGTAGGCGACCCCGCTACTGCTTCTAATTTAGTTATGACATTAGCAAATGATTTAATAACATTTCATAAAACAACATCACCCGCTATTGGGGGTGGCGGTGTTGATGATACTAATTTAGTAAAATATGCAGGTGAAACATTACAAACAATAGAAGGCGATTTGGTCATAGGTGGTGGTTCTCAATTTTCTACTTATGACTTAACGGTTAATGGTGCTACTTATTTTAACGCAACCATAGAATTTCCATTAGGAGGTGCGATTAATTTAGGAACTGGTAAAGGTTATATCCGTTCTATCAATATAGGAAGTGGCAACGCTGCGTATGATTATTGTATTTTTGGTTCTGCTGGATTACATCGGTTTTATGTTGGTGGTAGTCCGTTTCCTCAACACTTAAAGTATCAATTATCAAACACACAGGCATATTTTAATGTTGATGTCGTATGTCATACTGAATTACAAACCGATGTCATCAATACAAAAAATGCTGGTAATGTTGATTTAGTCTTTAAAAGGGGTGATGTTGAATATATGAAGTTTGAAGGAACGCTACAAGCAGTGGAACTAACAAAAGGTGCTAAATCAAACACCTATGATAGTATCGGTAATGCTGATGTCAGTTTTAGAAGGAACACCATAGATTTTATGTATTTCAGAAATGGTAATGTAGAAGTAAATACAGGTATATCATTAGTTGCTGAAAGTGGTAAGTTTGATGTAATTGATAGTGCCACTCCTACTAATGTAGTATTTAAAAGGGGCGGTGTTAATTTCTTTACATTAGACGGCACTAAAAATATAATTGATGTTTCAACAGGTAGGGCGTTGTCATCTCAATATATTTACGGAGACTTTTTTATCCACAGAAATGCTGGTGCTGATATGGTTTTTCAAGGCAGTAATACAACAGATGACGGTTCAGTAGAATATATGAGATACAGAAAAGCAGATGAAGATGTTAATTTTTCAAAAGACATATATGTCAATCAAGACAAAAGGGCATATTTTCATAAAGAAACTGGTAAGAATAGTTATATATTTAATGAAAATACAGCAGGTGTTAATCATTTCAAGTTCATCAATGAAGACCCTAACGGGGACATAAGATTTTATGCTAATAACAGCATAAGACTTTTCGTCACGCCATCAAAAGTTTCTGTTCCAGCACCTTATACATTAGAAGGGGATTTAGTAGATACATCCGATTTTACTAAAAAATATGACATTAAAAGTATTGAGCATAATTTCACTGACATAGTTAAACAAATTGAACCTAAAACTTTCAAAATGAAGGAAGAAAAAGAAATAGGAATAACTAAAAACCATTTTGGATTTATTGCTGATGATTTAATGAATGTAATACCTCCTGAATGGGAAGATATTGTTAGGGTTGATGATGAAGGCATTAAGAAGTTAAGTTATATAAAATTATCAGGTATATTGTGGGGGGTATGTAGAGAGCAACAAACAAAGATAGAGCATTTAGAAACCCGCTTGTTTGAAGTTGAAAACTTCATCAAAGATTTTGTCAAGCCTAAAGCAAAGGCGAAATCCAAATCAAAGAATTAAAAATCTAAAACCATATATATAGGTAATGGGCAATTCAAACAGCAGTGTTGAAAACGACTACCTTGAACAAATCAAAAAGATAGATGAAGACGAAAAGACCCGAACAGATGTTTTACTCATCAAGAGCGTAAAAGAGTTGGTGGGAAGAGTGGAGAAACTGGAAAAGGAGAAACAAAACAAACTGATATATCAACTACCGAAACTACAACTCTGTAATTGGAGTTTGATATGAACAATTGATAATATTATTGTTAAATAATATTATTAATTGGAAAGTGAGTAGTGCCCATAGGGGAAACTGTCAGTATCGTTGAACCAATACCTTTTATTGTCATAACTGGTCAGTCCAACTTTACTTTGATTTATTGAGTAGATTTGGTGGTTCTTACTTCTGATGGCATTGAAATTTACATTCTTTGGTATGTGTTCGTGGAGTGTTGCTTCGTAGTCTTTCATATCTAAATCCCGTTTAACTTTCAGTTTTGGAACTCCTTTTGCTTTCTTTTCTGCTTTCTGTTCGTTGAATACTTTTAGACAATACATCTTCGGTCTCAACGCTATGAAGTTTGTGATGATTTTTCCATCCATCTCGTCCTTGAATTTGCCAAGGACTTTTTTGTTAGTAGCATCATAGCAAGGGTGGTTTTTATCATAACCGCTGAAGTCCATATAATCCTTTATCCCTTTCCAGTCTTCATAGATGTCTTCGGTGAAAGTTTGTATAACATAACTGTCGGTGTCAGTGTATATCAGTCTTACATCATCCTTATACCTTGCTTTTAAGACATCATAGTAGAACGAATACATATGAACCTTTGAAAGGTCTAAAATTGACATTCCCAAATAGATTGGTTTGTTTAAAACCAGTTTTGCTTTAACCTTTGAAACTCCTACCAGTTCTTCATTGATAATGTGGCATCCTTGATAGGTTGGACTGTTGATACATTTTTGTAGTCTTACCTGTGATGAGACTAACTCAAAGTCCATATGTTTTCTCACATTCTCCATCGTTTTTCCATAAACAGCGCTGTTCATCAATTTAAACATATCTTTCTCAAAGTCGCTCTTTGCCACTTTTCGCTTTTCAGTGTTAAAATCAATCCAAGTCTTTAACCACGCCCTTTGTTGGAACTTCACCCCTCTATGAATGTGTTTAAGTTTCATTCCTTTTTGAAGATAAAACTGTAATGCCTTGATATGGACTACATACCTGTTCTTGTCTTGAAGGTTCAAAATGAGTTTTGGTGTCTTCTCATCTCTTGCTTCCTTTCCATTGTAGTAGTGTCTGTGTAGTTCCCTCTGGTGATTTGAAAGTAGGTTTTCGGTGATGTTCATATTCTCTGGTGCTAATGGGTAATCACTATGTTCGTCGTGTATCTCCTTTGGATACTCTAAATCAACTTCAAGAATGTAGGCATTGTCGTCGTTCTCATTCCAGTCCATTATCATCTGTTCCGTCAGCATTTTCTTTATCCATTTGAGTTTTCCTATGGGTAGTTTCATTGACATTGCCAGTCCATAAAGGTTGTTGGCATCTAAATAGTTGATGTAGTTAGATGGTTTTGTTTCATCATATTCGTCTTTCATATACTTATTGTTTGCCTTTGCCTCCTTATGACCCACTTGACACATTCCACCTCTCAAACCTCTCTCAATCATTTCATAAATCTCTTGGTCGGTAATCGGTTCTAACACCACTCCAGTTTTTAGAAGCATAGCATCCCAAGCGAAGTTAGGAAGTGTAAAATAATGTGCGGGGTCTAAACCGTAGTATTCTAAACAAAGGTCTCTAAAATTTTCAAAGACATCAGTGAGCAAAAGAACATCAGTTCTCAAATACAAGTCGTGGTATTGTCCAAGATTTCTTATACCGAAATGTTCCCATATCTTAAGTGCTCTTTCATACTCATCATCTTCAATATGACTTTCGGTGAGATTACTGTAAAATGCTTTCTTCGGTGGTAATTGTTTTTCTCTAAATTTGTCAAATGAAGTGAAGTAATCGTATGGATAGACACCTTTGTCAGTGAGTAAGTCTAAATCATTGTCATTGCTTACATAGGGGTTTCTTTTGCTGAACTTGAAGTTGTTTTGCCAGTTTTCTTTCTTCTGTCCATCTTCATACTTGCTCAACTTGACCAACTTGTCCAATGAGGACGATAAGAATGAAAAACTGTCTTTGAAACACATATTCTTGAATGCGAAGGTTATGAACTTCTCACTGTTCTGTGCTATTACATCTATCTTGGCATTTTCAGATAGTTGATTGGCTCTTTCAATCACTAAATGACTGTCATAGTTCTTCAAGTTATGAAGGAAGACTGGAATTTTGTAATAACGCATTGAAAACTGTAAATTACAATCGTCGTGGGCACACCCCCTATACTTACCTGTAAAGTGGCAATGGTCTCTACACTTCTTGTCTCCTTCCTTGAAGTCCTCACCACAAATGAAACATTTAGTGGCGGTTTTAAAGTCCCTCCAGTCTTCGTCCTTCATAATGATGTCCTTGTTTTCTTTCATCTTCTCCATTATCTTATCTTTTACTTCAATCATCTTTTTCACGAAGACATCCATACAATCCTCACCCCTATATAGGAATGGTTCATTTGAAGCATCAATTGAATTGACAACATTTATCATAAAACCGCAGGGTCTGTGATGTTGGTATTTGTCAGTCTTGATTGGTTTGGTGCTTACTGTTCCTGTTTTGGTAGTCAAACATTCAAAATCAGCATATATAACGAATGGTGCTTTTAGTTTCTTAAAGTGGTTCTTGAATTTAACGAAGAACTTGTCAGGGTTCTCTGGGTCAAACTTTGGCATCTCTATAGTTTGCCCTTCCACTGCCATACATCCCTTTTCCTTATGATTGGTTAAATCATCCTCTGAATGAAACACACCCGAACAATGATGACAAATAAACTTCTTTGCTTTCCGCTTACCAGCCTGTTGATACATCAATTTGTTAAAATCTTTGATATAAACATAGTGGTGATTGTCTCCATCAGTTATTTTCAATAGGTCTATGTGGTGAGTTGCTTTGACAACTGTAGTCCTCTTATACAGTAGGATTGATTGCTTACCATCTTCATCATCAATGTAATAGACATTGACTGATACTTTACCTTCGTTGTTCTGTTCTAAAATGTCTATGTCAAAATTTGATGCTGGAAAATTGACATTATCCCAGTTGAGGTCGTCCTTTAAATTTTTGTATCTGTAAATTCTGTTTGGATGGTCTTTCTCATAAACTTTACAAACACCACACTGAATGGAATACATAAAACATTTGTCATCTTGATTTTGAATATTGATACAGGCTCGTTTCAGTTTCAACCATTCAGGTAGTTCAATGTATGAACCTCCACGAGTAGGATTGTATTTGTCATAGTTGAATTTCAACTTATCAATATGCTTTAACACCAATCCACTCTCCGACATCTCCATCTTATCTAACTGAAACAATATATCAGTTGCCATTTGATTTAACTTTTGGGGGATTTCATCTTCATTGGTGATGTTATATCTTCTACTTCTGATGCTCTCCCTTATCTCTTCGTTAGTTTTCTTGCTCTTCATAGTGGCGGAAACCTGTAAAATAACTTTCATACCCTTGTGTTTCATCAAATACTCTTTCAACCTTAAATCTTGGTATTTGAGATACTGTAGCGCCTTGATGCCTCTAACTCTGACATTTATGATGGCAAATGAATTGACATAACCCTTGAAAGCAGATTGTTCGTTGGTGGTGGTTGCTTTGTATCTCATTTGGATGCCTGTGAGTGCTTTGTTCTTGTCAAGATTGACCCATCTAATGCCTCTCTTCTCTTTCAGTTCATACTTTTTGTAGTCCATAGTCTGCTTAATCTTGTTGAACTTGGTTTTCAATCTGTTCGTGATGGGTTTGTTTCTTTCAAAGTTGTAGGTCTTATCACCTATCTTCAGTTTCTTAAGTTCCCGTCCATTCCGTTTCAATATCTCGCCTGTCTCACTTGATAAAATGTAATCTAAAACAATCTGGTCTGAGCGTTCCATTATATTATATTCTATATTATTATTAGATGGTGTTTCTTTAAGTAGTTTTTCAGTTTCCATTCTTTGTTGAGGATGTTGCGGTGGATTGGATTGTTGTTGGATTAAGTTTTGAGATAAAATTTCACTTTTTAACCTTACACCCTCTCCCATTCTCTCCTTAATATATAAGGTGCCATTTCTTTAAGTAGTTTTCGGGTCTCGTTCAGTTTTCAGGTAATTTGGTTCTGGGTTGAAGTCCAACGCGAGAACCTCACGGTTGGTTTTGAAAAATTGGTTTAAAGAAATGGCAACTTATAGTAAATATAGGTATGAACAGGTATGAAAACGGAAAGATTTACAAAATAACTGACATTGGATACAACAAAGCCTATGTAGGGAGCACTTGCGAAAGTTTGAGTAAAAGAATTGAGAGGCATAGAGCAAAATACAACAACTATAAGACAGGAAAGACAAACAGCAAGATTTCAGTGTTTGATATCTTTGATGAGTTCGGTATTGAAAATTGTAAGATTGAATTGATTGAGAACTACCCGTGTAATTGTAAGGAAGAACTATTGAGACGAGAAGGACACTACATCAAAAACACTGATTGTGTCAATAAGGTCGTTCCGCATAGGACGGAAGAAGAGAGAAAAGAGGCGTCGCGGGAATACTACTACAAACATAGAGACAAAATATTAGCGAAACACCTTGAAAAGATTGAGTGTCCTTTTTGTAAGCGTGTAATGTCTCAATATTATGTTCCGATACATCAAGGGTCGAAAAATTGTGTCAAACAAACAGGAATAAGTAGCGAATAAAATAAACGTTCTCAACAACATCATTTGTTATTGAGAAGGTTTGAGTTCAACAGTTCATCAATGACATCTGCTGTTAATACAAATGTTGGTTTGACGATGTTTTGATACATTGGATTTGGACGAAATGGTGCGTCCGCAGTCGGCACACTTGAAGGGTGTTGATAATTTCTTTTGGTAGCATTTGGAAAAGTATTCGGGGTCTAATGGTTTTCTGTCATAAGTTCCATCGGGTTTCCATCTGGTGGATGCTTGGATTGGGGGTTCTTGGACTGTTTCTGGATTGAGTGCTTCAACCATTTGGTCAAAGATGTCCTCATCCATTTCTTGCTTCTTTCCGTCAACTACTAAATAGCAGGGCATATCAAATCTTAATTACATAAGGCGACTTGTCTTTAAGTATCTTTGGGGTGTTCTGTGTTCGCAAATGAGGTGTCCCAAAATGATGTGAAAAGAAATTCGAAAAGACCAGTTTAGGACACTTGTTGAATACTGTTCCTGCCGCTGTCAAAGTTGTTAGAATGCCATTGTCGTTGCTGCAGCTTGTTGGGAAACTGCAACTGCATTGTCTTCAGTTGAAGTTAGCAGTATGGCGAAGCCTCATTACCCAAAAAACATGCTCATCTGCCATCAACTCCTGCAGGGCGGATGGTTTGTCTCTCTTCGTTTCCACGAAAAACAACTTGAACTATTTCATCACATATGCCTATATATATATATACACATAATAAACATTAACCCTGCCACACCGTCCAAACCCGTTGGATGCTCCAGACCACTCCGACGAAACTTGATTTCCCTGAAGAAACAAGATGAACAAATCGGGAGGATTAAAGGGTCTGTGGGTTTGCGCGGGTGTGTGGTGCATATGAACCAATACATGCTCAAGGGGTATGGACAGAATGCTCCCCCAAAAGATTGCTAAATTAATCATCACCAACGTCAAGTTTTGGAGACTGCTTGGAAATGTCATTCCAGCAAATCTTTGTTTGGATTTTCACCGAAACAATCAGGTTTTGAAGGCTGTTTGAATAGTTCGCTGCTTCAAGGCTTTGATAGAACCCGTTTCCAAAATCTTGCATTATGACAAATGCTGGGATTGACCTTCTAATAGATGGTGTCCCTGATGTCTTCACAACCTTGGCGCGGACGCATTCGGCAAGTGGAAGAGGGCAATTGGATGCAATTGGATACAGTAAAGCAGTGAAAAGTGGTTGATATCATCACCAAACTTCTGGGCCTGAAGAATGCTACATTTGAGAGTGCCAATCCAACAACTGCGAAACAAACCAATCTTCAATCTCTGCCATTTCATTTCACTTTTGCTCATCCAGTCTTGGAACACTGTGCAGTCTGTCCCACCGGTGCATTGTGCAGCGCAGATAGAATGCATCCCGGATTGAAGGGTAGGTGCAACCCCAATAAAAATCATCACCTTTCTGTGTTTTGCCAGTCTGGTTGGACGCAATGCGGATTGCGCCATCCATGAATCACGAATGGCACCTTCAGTGCATAACGGATTGCACCCGACCTGCAATCCAAAAGTCCTACTGGTCCTACAAGGAACAAAGCACTCTCATTCACACGCCACTGCCACTTCCGCCTTCAGACCTTCAAAAGGTCATGCACTGTGCGGGACACTGCGCAGTAGCGTTGCCGCTCTGCCCGCGCATCCACATAGATGCAATGAGCTCCTTGTTGCCGCACCGCTGCGGCCATGTGCGCAGGCGTGAAGTGCTTCATGAACCGCTTGGCATCGACACACTGCTCGAAGGAGCTATGCGCCACGGCCTTGGCCAAGGTGCGTGCCATCCTCGCCTTTTCGGGGCCAAAGCCACCTTGGTTGTCAATGCCCAAGAACTTCTCGACCTGATATTCTTGCACCACAAGCCGTTTGGACTTTGCTTCTTCCCATGATGTCTCTTTGGCATTTTGCGCCACGTCCTGCAGGAGATGTGGGCAAGTTTCAAGGTTTCACGGTTCGTTGATGTTTCGGGTTGTTGTCCCATGGTTTCATGACCCTTGTCCTCCATTACACCGATGTTGCCACCTGTGAGTTGAATCATGTCGCTCTTGTGCGTGGAGGCCTCTTCACCGCCATGATGACGTTGGAATTCCTCAACCTGACAAGGAGACGTCCATCTGCAAACATCCCAACCCATGCCAGAAGTAGCACCAACAAAAAGCACTAAAGTGATTGAAGGTGACTGAACAATTACCACATGAACTGAAGCTCTTCATTATGGCCTTCTTCTGCGAGAGCTCTTCACTCGTCAGTGGTGGAACGAAGAATCGGCGCTCACGACCGTCTGCGTCAAAAGCCATGGCTGACACTGCAGAACTGACCATCACCAGCACTTTGGCGACCGTGTCATCAAAGCCCCATGACTTTGCAAAGGCGGAGACGCTGCTCATCACATCTGGATTAAAGACACCACGAGGAACTTCAAGGATGATGATGGGTTGCCGTCCCATTTCTTGTTTGGCATCTCTCAAGCCACGCATCATCTCCTCTTCATGGAGCACTGCCAACCTGCTCCTCAATGCGTCCTTGGCCAAGTCGTTGTTCTGCATGAGCTTGATGTGGAGCACTCCATTGTTCCACTGCTTCTCCTGCAACACTTCCCAAAGGATGGTGCTCTTGCCAACTTCATGGTTCCCCCAGATGAGGATTGGGCGGGGGTCGTCCAAGTCCAACAACTGGTGCATTTCGTCCTGCCACAGTGCATAGTGAGCATAGTGCATCAAATTCAAAATGTCAGTATGACATGAAATAACACCTATCTCAAGAACAAATCCCTTCTGTCAAGAAACGCAGGGACAAACACAACAAAAAAAAAGGTGGTGCTTGGACGCCTTGATTATCTTCCGTTCAATCTTGACACGTGGCTCGCGTGCTTTGAAAGAGGCATTCACAATGATATTTTTCACTCGTTCTTGTTCTTGACGATGCCGCCACATATCCCATCCAAAGGTCACGATGGCCAACGAGCCACCACCACCAACCAACCACTTTCCAATCTGCTGTTTCGTGGTCGGCTCCTTCTCTGGAGCGTTGCTTGAGAAGCAACGGTGGTTTCGTCGGCCTGACATGAGAAGCCGAAAACCACAACATCGGGCAATGAGGCAACGCAACATACCCATGGCGGAAATCTCCAGAACTGGGACTGTGCTGGAGCTCAAGTGCACATAGTGCCTCAAGAACCGCAATATTGAGCTGTGTCCAAAAGGTCCTGTTCTTCTGAAGGCGATGAGGATATGCTTACGCGTCCGCTTGCGCCTTGCTTACGCCACCACAGTTTTGGCTTACGCGAGGGATTTTGTTGAATTTGCACTTACGCGGAGCTTACGCTTACAGGTTTTTGCACCCCACCACAGCGCCAGCTTACGCGCAGCAATTTTTACAAGCAGAATGCCATGGTCTTGGAATCTCCGTCAGGCATCAGATGCGGTAGAAGTAGACGAAGATGAGGAAGTCCAGAAGGAGGGTCGCATCTGCCATAGAAGGACAATGTCGTTGCAAAAGGTCAGACATTGTTTGCACAATTTCCCGTTGGCGGCGCGGCATTACTTCAGAGAAGCCTCTTTCTTTGGGAGGAATTGTGGACTCAGAAAAGGAATGTGGGCTTACGCGGACCTTACGCGCGGCTTACGCGGAGCTTACGCGGATTTCCGGGGTCAACCTCTGTCCAATTTTAACTTATAATAAGAATCGTAATTATGTGGTGGGCACTCCGGCTCTTTGGCTATGATTGATCAAGAAAATGGCTCGAGACGCCACGATTCCACCAACCCAAAAGGCAGCCCGATCACTCATGCGAATTATTTGGCAAACCTTTCGTGTGATATGTAGTGACCCAAACTTACCCTTTGAGTAGTATTGGATAGAGAGGGGATGCCATGCAGAATTAAGTTCCATCATGGGTTGCAAACCAATGTTTCAAAAAAGGTAGTCCAACATGTATGCATGGATTTCACATAGCTACAAGTTGAAAAAAGTCCTGTTGGAACTCTGCAAGTATGACCTTACGCCAGGAGCTTACGCACTGAAATGCTTCAAAAAAGCTTACGCGGGCTTACGCCCACCACATTTTGGCTTACGCCAGAGGCCCTTACTGCCACCCTCTTACTAAAGATGAATAGGGGGGTTTTGGACGTGGCTCATATGTCCTCAAAAGTGATGCTTCCATGCAAACGAAACAGCGCGCACATCTCATCTGGGCGCCCCCGAAAAATCCAGAAAGTCCATGAAGAAGTCCGCAAAAAACGAGGCGAAGCGAAAGACGTTCAAATCAAAACACAACCAAGAAAAAACGCCACCAAAAAAGACGAGAATGAGAGAATAAAAAAATGAAAGATGTTGAAAGACATGGAACCTTATGAAAGATATCAAGTTGAATGTTCTGTCTTGAAATTGATGATAAGGAAACACAATAAAATCATACCCAAAAAAAGACAAGACATACCTTGACAATCAAAAAGCGACAACCACAAGTACAGTATCCACAGTATCTCCCTCATCTGAACCAAAACACAAACCCCAACAGCCTAAACAATTGTCCCCCTCATCAAAAACCAAACATTGACACATCACTTTAGCATCAAAATTACCCCCAAAACCCCACCTGAAAAAACATCAAAGGTGAAGATGAAACATTGAACCCCAACACAAAATCATAACAAGCAACATACCAACATACACGCCCTGAAACCCCCATTTTACCATTTTTTTGTGGGCTATATATCATGAATCGTACCCATCATAGAAAGATGATATATCAAACCTTATGGACAGTCCAGGAGACATTTAACATATCCCTATCCTATCTCATATAAAAACAAATGAGTTGGTTGATAGGTCTCCCAACCAATGGAGGTTTCCTAAGTCATAGGGGTATACCCCCAGTTCTCATCCATTTTTGGGGGCGGATTTTCCCTGAATCAACCATCCAGCTAGTGGAGTAACCACATTGTAGGAACCTCCCATATACAGTAGCCATCAACATATAATCATAAATATATCATATATCATATCATAATATGTATATATATATATATATAGTAAATATCATATACCATATATATATATATATATCATATAGTAAATATCATATATATATATATATCAGTTAGCCAATTGCTCCCCCATCTTTCCTATCCCGCCCAGATTAACATAACAAAAAATCCACCAGCCTACACCAAAGCAAAAATCATAACAACTAAAACAAATTTCATCTTATAAATATTTTTCATAAGATAAAATCTAATGTTCTAACTTCTTCAAATTCTCTTGATGTAGCGCTGTCCCCAAATGCCTCTTGTAATTTTTACTTTGTATCGGATAATCATTACATACAGGGCAGGTCATCCATTTTATTTTAGTATTCACTTGTTCAATATTTTCTGCTCTATGTTTCCTTCTTCTGGCGTTCATTTCCTCTCTATGTTCTTCTTTGTATTTTCTATTATATTCTTTTGCCTCCTCTATATGATTTTAATAATAGTCTCTCCTCCTTGCATTAAATTTTTCTTTGTTCTTCTGATGATTTTGTCTCATATATTCTCTACACCTATCACAAGTTTTGTATTTACCCTCCTCCATTTCTTTAAAGCATTTAGCACATTTGATTTTATTATCTTCCATTACCCTACTATAGATAGGAAATATCTTTTTAAATACCAATCCCGTCTTTTTACAGACCGCACCCCCTACAATACAATAGATTTTAAAGCGGTCAAAACAAAAAGATGGGATTGCTTTACCTTATAGATAATAACATAATCAACAACAAAATCATAACAAACAAATAAAACGAAAAAAACAAAACAACATAAGCAATACAATAGATTATAAAATAGACTATACCAAAAACCATAACAACAAACCAAAACAAAAGACAATTTCACTTTTATAAAAAGAAATTTAACTATCATTCTTCTTCAAATTCTCCTCATGCTTCAAAGTGTTTGTGTGCCTCTTGTAATTTTGAGTTTGAATTTCATAATCATCACTTCAAATTTATGGGGATAACCAACATAATTTTCATAATCATTTACTATGAAGATTAAGGGATTAATTACCACAGTCTCCCCCTATAGGGGAAGCCTCAGCCCCCAGCCAATATCTTTCTCAACATATCTCTTTAAATTACCGCAATTACCATGCCCAAACCGCCCTTCATGAACTTGTTGATAACCATGTCTTCTTAACCTCAGTGCGATGTAAATGGCACAGCGATCCAAACTTTTGGGGCGAAATGGAGTGAACAAGATTTGTGTGGTGTGCGTCCCAGACTTGTTGGTGCCAGTCTTCTCAAGTTTTTGGAAGGGTTTGTCTTTGTATCAGGCATGAATGCACTGAATGTCAAGCTTGCGAAGGCTCACTGGCATGAATGCTCTATTGAAGCAATGTCCTATTCCTACTTGACACCCTGAAACCTTGCTACCTACAGACCTTGTCAATCATAAAAGCATCTGCTAAGAGCACTATTTTGCAAAGTCGCCCTGTTGGCGAAGCAAGCACGTGCTTTGTAAGTCGCCCTGTTGGCGAAGCAAGCACTGCTTTGTAAGTCGCCCTGTTGTTGGCGAAGCAAAGAACTGTTTTGCAAGTCATCATGCGTGCTCGATCTCGCCCACTCATGGGTAAGTGGGGGCGTTCCTGCTCTTCTCAGTCTCCTTGCCGAGGTTCTCCGACCGAGGCCAAAGGGGAAATCCGCTCTTCTCAGTCTCCTTGCCGAGGTTCTCCGACCGAGGCCAGAAGGGCACTCCGCTCTTCTCAGTCTCCTCGAGGTTCTCCGACCGAGGGAGGAAGGGCACTCCACTCTTCTCAGTCTCCTTGCCGAGGTTCTCGGACCGAGGCCAGCAGGGCACTCCGCTCTTCTCAGTCTCCTCGAGGTTCTCCGACCGAGGCCAAAGGGGAAATCCGCTCTTCTCAGTCTCCTTGCCGAGGTTCTCCGACCGAGGCCAGAAGGGCACTCCGCTCTTCTCAGTCTCCTCGAGGTTCTCCGACCGAGGGAGGAAGGGCACTCCACTCTTCTCAGTCTCCTTGCCGAGGTTCTCGGACCGAGGCCACAGGGGAAATCCGCTCTTCTCAGTCTCCTTGCCGAGGTTCTCCGACCGAGGCCAGAAGGGCACTCCACTCTTCTCAGTCTCCTTGCCGAGGTTCTCGGACCGAGGCCAAAGGGGAAATCCGCTCTTCTCAGTCTCCTTGCCGAGGTTCTCCGACCGAGGCCAGAAGGGCACTCCGCTCTTCTCAGTCTCCTCGAGGTTCTCCGACCGAGGGAGGAAGGGCACTCCACTCTTCTCAGTCTCCTTGCCGAGGTTCTCGGACCGAGGCCAGAAGGGCACTCCGCTCTTCTCAGTCTCCTCGAGGTTCTCCGACCGAGGGAGGAAGGGCACTCCACTCTTCTCAGTCTCAATTGGGAGGCCGCGGGGGATGATGATGCCGCCCTTCTCAGTCTCCTCGAGGTTCTCCGACCGAGGGAGGAAGGGCACTCCACTCTTCTCAGTCTCAATTGGGAGGCCGCGGGGGATGATGATGCCGCCCTTCTCAGTCTCCTCGAGGTTCTCCGACCGAGGAAGGGCACTCCACTCTTCTCAGTCTCAATCGGGAGGCCGCGGCCGATGATGATGCCGCCCTTCTCAGTCTCCTTGCCGGAGTTCTCCTCTGCCATGACGTTGTCGCAGCTCACGCGCAATGCAAGGATGAGGCAAGCGAATACACCGGATTTGAGCGCCATGGCAATGCCGACACCCCTGAGCTAAAAAGCGTCCCTGAGTGGCTTGAGGAAAAACTCGCAAAAACAGCTACGGAAGAACATAAAGATGCTGAAAAATGACACAAGAATCCAAACTCAAACTGAAAGAGCTAATTTCTGTAGCTTTCCATTTGAGAATGTCAAAGGTGCTCAAATTGAAACAAATTCCAAGGTCAAGCTCTCCAAGAACATGTGGCTTCAAACCTCTGAGTGGCATATTCCCAACAGCTGAGCGCCCCGACAACAGGATGAAGAAGAGATTGATGACGAAACCATGGCGGGGCAGAAGGACAAAGGAACATAGAGTAATCCCAGCCAATGACCCAAACGTGCCGAACACAAATTCATGGGGAAAACAAATGAAGGACAAAACACAAAACCCCGAAACCAAAAGAGCACATCAAATCAACCATCTCATGGTTGCATCAAGTAGGCATAAGTATGGGAAAAAATGCTTACAAGGCTTTCTAAAAACACTAAATCTTTAAAAGTTCATGCCTCATCAACAATCTTGGGTAATCAGTTAATTTGTAATATTTTTGGTTCAACTTTTCTGCAACCTCTTGCACAACATAATAACCTTTTAGCCAGTGGGAAGTTCTTTCTTTCTCTGTAATTGCTTTCTTTCTCATTATCTTTACTTTGTCTCCCACCTCTAATGTTGGGTATATTCTTTCTTTCTTTGCCTTTGATGCTACATTCAGCATTGCTCTGAATTCATTTTTATCTTTCCTTGCCTCTTTTGGTGTCATACCTGTAGCGGAATGCTTCATTTTATCATTGTATGTAAGCATTATTTCTAAATTGTAATCAACCCATTGTATGTTTGCCTTACCCTTTTTTCCATCAGCCTCTACTCTTTTAAAAAGCATATCTTTGTATGTGCGTATAAATCTTTCAGCAAATGCTGGGTGTCCTCTAGTCCTACGTAAGGTTATACCTTCACCTTCTACATAATCTTTAAAGTCTTCACCTGCTATTGCTCTCTCATCATCTGTATAAATCATTTTAGGCTTCTTACCCATTTTCCCTAATGCCTCTTTAGATGCTTCAAGGACATCCTCACCATTTTTAGTTTTAATTGGAACTACCACCGCAAACTTGCTCAAAACATCAATACACACTAACCCTCCTCTGAACTTTTGTTCCTCATCAAAATCATAATACCCCATAAAGAACAAATCAATTTGATAAGTATGATTATTTTTTGGTGCTACAAATGAATTCATCCCTCTAGGCTTTGCTTTTATTTCAACATTCTTTCTAAAGAATTGTTCAACATCTTTCATAGTAATAGTTTTATCTTGCTCTCTGGCATCTTTTAAAGTAGTAGCCTTGCTTCCATATCCGCTTCTATCAAAATAAATATCACTAATAATCTTCTGCTTATTATCAGCCATTATAGAATAAATGATATAATAAAATAATTATATCAATTATTCCTGCTCTGGTTGCTTTAGCCAGTCTTGATGTTTTTTTGTTTGCTCGTGTCTTTTCTTGTGGCATTGTGTATAATATTTTCCACATCCACATAAATGTCTTTCTAATAACTTATCCTTAAACTTTTCATAGTTGTCTTGACTTCTTTGTTTAATGATGTCTGGGTTGTTTTTAGCAAATTCCCTCTTTTTTCTGTTCTGTTCATCTTTTGTTTCATTCCAATTTTGTCTTTTTTGGTTTATGTAATGTTCATAATTGTCTTTTCTCCACTCTTCATTTGTCCTTCCAGAAACAATTTTATTTACGCAATCATTGTTTCTTATATGCTCTCCTTCTTGTCTTAGTAGTTCATTTCTACTCTGACACGGAAAATCTTGTAAAAGTTCAATCTTACAGTTTTCTATACCGTATCTATCAAAAATAATATTAACTCTTCTATTACAATCTGCCTTGCCCTTGGTGTATTGGTAATATTTTTCTTTATGTTTGTAAAATCTCTTGCTCAATGATTGGCACGTTGAACCAATATAGCACATATTATAGCCTATGTCCACTACCTTATATATTTGTCCCTTTTCATACCTATTCATCTCCTATATACTATCTATAACCATTTTCTCTTTAAAACCATTTTACATTAATATCTTATTTGAAAAGGCGCAATTACACTGAACACACATTGGGATACAGTTGCTTTTATAATGTGCCAGTTCATTATTCACTCTTTGACAACTAATATTTGATGAAACCTTGCCATCTTCAAAATCTATAACCAATGGCTCATTACAATTCTCACACTGGGTATTCATCATATCCATTAAGAAATCTACATCCACATAGTCATCATCATCTATAGGTCTGTTGCTTTTCTTATCTTGCTCAATGTAATTTGATACTTTATTTTTGAAATATGTTTCTACTCTTAATCTGCTCAAGTCATTCTCATCAGCATCATATTTATAAAACTTAACTCTATTTAAATCTCTTGCCCTGCTGACAGAAGTCCAATACCAGTTCTTGCTACAATACCATTTGCTCCAGTCATATATCACTATGTCATCATCTACACTACATCCCTGCTTTGAGTGAGTGGTGTAGCAGTAAGCATATATAAAGTGCTTTCTCAATACTTTCAGTTCTATATTTTGCTTCTCATTAGTTGCCACATTTTGTAAAACAACAATATTGCCAACAATGTTTGAAATCCTGAATTTAAAATTTACATTAAATTTTGTCCCTTTATTCTTAACATACTTCCGGCATGGTTTCTCCTTGCTATTTAAACGAAAGTCACTAGAAGCACTTATCTTCATATCTTTTTCAAAATCCCTTTGTGCTATGCTGTTGATGTTGTCATTCATTGTGTAAATGTGGTTGCCCTTAATCAATCCAAACAAAACGGTTATGTTTTTGTTCTTCTTATCAGGGTCATAGGTATAAATCTTTTGGCCGATACAGTTGTATAATCTGACTGTCAGTTTAAACTCTTCAAAAACAGGTTTCATATCTTCAACTGATGCCCCATTCTGTTTAAACTCTTCTTCATTTAAATTCATTAGTTTCAATACCTTATCTCTGGTCATTCTTTTGCTTTCCCATTTATTACTACTCATCAGTGTCTCTTCATAATGGTCTATCAGTGTGTTAATCCAGCATTCCCCGTCAGTATGTTTCTTATTTTTGATGGCATTAATCAAATTATCACTACCAACATCCATTTCAGTATTAATGGTGTAGTGATACATTCCTATCTCATTGCCATCCTTCAGTTTCTTCTTTGTTTCATCCCCACTACCTCCTGTGTTTGATACATCACTAATGTCTAAAATCTTGATGGCACTTGTGTAGTCTTCAAGGTTTGTATTATTCTTCAGGTCTGGGTGTTTTAAAATCAATCTCTTGAATAGTTTGTCAAACAAGGCTGTGTCGTGTATCACTTCAAACTGTTTGTATCTACCTTTGGTGTCTCTTCTTTTGGGCAGTGTAGCATCTATTCCTGTCTCCCTTATCCAAGCCTCCCTTGTGTTCAGTTCATCAAATTGTTTTCTTGTAATTTTGTTTGGGTTGTCCTTCTTCAGTCTTAACCTATCTTTCAGTCTTTCCATCCATAAATCAAACTTATCTCTGACCACATACTTATCCACCAGTGTTTCATTCAGTTTATCCTCATCTCTTACATTCTTCAAGTTCATCTGTATAGGTTGCTCCATACGAAGTAAATTGTGCCAGTCTCCTTGGTTGTCTTTAAATCCTCTCTGTCCTCCTGCTTTATGCCCATTATCAAAACCGTAAAGTTGAAATCTTACAACATAGTCTTTCTTGTTTCTGTTAGTTGCCATTCTTTCATTCAATGGAACTCTGCCTTCAATCTGTTCAAACTGTTTATCAAATCTTTTTTTAGCAAAAGTTGCGGTTCTCTTGTTGTCGCTCATCAGGCTGTTGATTATTTTTTTTGCTGTTTCATATTGAGAAATCTTCCTGTCTCTATAAAATTCTACTACCTTATCCACTCTGCCTTTAACATCTTCTTTAGCACCTCTGGTTAGTTTTTGTAGTATGCTTACATTATTGATTACACTTTTTGATGGCATTATAATATATTTATATTATATTATAATAACATCTCTTTAAGTAGTTTAAGACATTTTATGTGTTTACCTTATTTATTCTGATGTATCTTCAGTGTCTCCATTACTATAACTTGCTCTCAATCTGATACACTTGCTTGATTGCTGATGTCTCTTGAACTTGTCTTTTGTGATGCTACACCCGCATAAAGGACATTCAACTTTGACACTCAAAAACTTCTTGTAGTATTCCCTGTGGTAATACCTGTTGTATTTTTTCAAGTCCGCTTTTTTATCAATATCCACCTGTATTAATGGCTCAATGATTACATAGCCATTTTCATCAATTTCTCTGTTTTTGACACTCATTACTATGATTTATATAAGAATATCTCTTTAAGTAAATTAAGACAAATTATTGAGCTTTATACATATCCTTCAACTTCTGCCACAAATGTAGTTTATAAACCTCCCTCATTTGTTTCAGCATTTGCTTCTTCTTACCGTCATTACCTTTTGAAGCAAACCAAGTTTTATAAGCACTGTCAAACTGTTCATACTGTTCTTTTGTAATCATATCTTTGTTTTGAGCATTTACAAATTCTTCTCTTAATCTCTGAACACCTATTGTGGATGCTCCTATCGGTTTTTGTATTGTCTTTCTTCTATTTTCTTTAGGTTCATCAATTTCATCATCTGCTTCCGCTCCTCCTATTTCTAACTCTGTCTTTTTCTTGGTCGCGAATGCTTCGCGAGGTTTCTGCCGAAGCGTCCTTTTCTTTCTCATTTTAGGTTCTTCTTCTGGGCTACTTCCATCTCTTTTGTCAGCATTCTTTCTTTCAGTTCCTTCTTTGAAATGTTTAGGTCTTCCCGCTTTACCTCTTGGTTCTACAGTTGTTTCAGGATTAGCACCCCTTTTGTTTGTTGATGAAACATCCATAACTTCTATAACGGGCATTGCTTGAGAACTGCTTGAAGATGCTGATGCCTTTGCTTTAGGCTTGGTTTGTGGTTTTGCCTTGGCTTGAGGCATAACTTCATCATCAGTTGCTATGTTGAAACTTTCAGGTTTTATAGGAGCAAAACTTCTTGGCTTTGTGAGCGGGGGCATCATTGTTTCTTCTATGATTGAGGGTTTAGTTTGTTTAAATACCTCGCCCCTGTGGTTCATTGCTGTTTCTTCTTTTCTTTTCATTGATGTTTGTATTCTCTGTGCTAATTCCGCTCCTAGTTGCGATGCTTGTTGAAGCCTTGTTGATAGTGGAACTTGGGTTGGAGGACTTTGTCCTGCTCCGCGTGCTGGTGGTGCTGGTTGTTCTCCTCCTTCAGCATCTACATTCATAGGTTCTGGTGTTATTATACTTGGACTTTGTAAGGGCATTTGTTTGCTTCTTTCTGCGTGAAAGGTTTTACCTGCTGTTCTCATATTTTGTCTCAATAAAACATCCCCCATTTGTCGCAACAATAATCTTGCCTGTTCATCTTTCAATGCTTCCATTTGCTCTACCCCATCAAAAAATGAACCCTCATTTGAATTTCTAAAAAAAGTAGCATCTCTGTTGGGTAATTTACCCGCTATTTTTTCATTTTCATCAATCAGCCCTATTATCTCTTGATATGTCGGTCTCCTTCTTAATCCTATTTTTGAAAATTTATTTACATTTTCTAAAGTTGCTGTTGTTGCCATATAATCTATGGTAGAAAATAATGATATTATTTTATATTTTAATATCATTATTTTTTTGTTCAAGCAAATTTTAAATGTTTAAATGAATTAATTTGTTTTTGTAAGTGTTCAAGCGAGTTATGGTTTAGATTGTCTCTTTGAACTTCACCCATCATTCTATCAACTGGATTTTTGTAATTGGCTCTTTCATTTGCTTGTCTTATGTCATTTTGATAAGATGTTAGTTTTTCTCTAGTTTCATTTCTATCAAGTTGTTCCTTTAACCATTTGACATAGCGTGTATCTTGATGTTTAAACATACCACTACCTGTTGCTTTTCCTGTAAGCATATTCATTTGCTTTCTGTATTTCATTGGAACTTGTTTTTCTATATTGCATTTATATATTAATTTTTAGAAAAAATAAATTTCCTAATCATAAACTAATGCCCCGTCAGAGCGAAGTTCTAAAATGCTTTCACTGACCAAGTGAATAAATATTTCAGAAATTTGTTCAGTTTCGGCTAAAGTTCCTTCAGTCCCTTTCAATCTAAAAGTGATTAAACTTCCCATTTTTGTGTTCTGACCTGTGAATGAAACTGATTGCATTTTTTCCAGTGATACACCTATTACAAATTTGTTGCTTCTATATTGCTTGTAACTGATATTCATTGAATTTTGTTCTGGATTGAGGAGATTAACAGTTCTTCTTAAGAAATACCAAGCCTCACTCAAACTCTCGCAATTGAACTCAGGGTATTTCTTGTTTCCAATTTGAAGTTGCCAACTTAAAGTCCTAGTGCTGTCAGCAAAACCTTTACCTTCTTGTAATGGGATTGTATCAGCCAACGGACCGTCATTTATTTCTGAGTTAATCATTGTGTTGTAAAAGTAGTTCCACCTCTTGTGTAAATAATTGTCAGGCATATAATAAGAATATCGTTCTCCTCCTCTGGGTTGCCTATACAATGTGATGAATGCGTGACTTAATTTAGATGCTGATTTTACAATGTTCATATTGATTTCACCACCGCCTGTGTTAAATGTCTGTGTGATGGTGTGGTATTGAGGAATTACCATTTTCAATGAAGTGCCACCTAAAAGTGCCGCGGTGATATTATTATCCACTGTATTATCAAGTGTCACCGTATCAGCCCTGATGATACAAGAAGTAATGACCCAGTCATCACCTGTTGCAGTGTTTCCATCTTGAAAATAGTATCCGTTTTTGTCGGTTTCAGTTGTGCCATTTCCTTGGGGGACAATGATAGGCTCATTACCATCTGATACTACAGTAAATTCTAATTCTAAAGGCGCAACCCTCAATGGTAAGTAGTAGTTACTCTCCAACAATCCACAACAGGGCTTGTGACCTAATCTTACTGTTCCATTATTACCAGCAATACCTGATAAAGAATGTCTTGTAGGTCTCATATCTATCTTACCGTGCTCATTATGGTCACCTGTAGTATCAACAGTCACTACACCACCTGCGTTTGTTGCTCCATCAGTAGTAGCCTTTAAAAGGTTTTCCAAGCCATTAGCATATAAATGGTAGTCATCATCCCAACTAGGATTTGCTGAACTTTCAATGTCATCCATTTCATTTACATCTTTTGATTTAAAAGACTTGAACAACTCACAGTGACGGTTGTATTCTACAATGTCCTGCACTAGTTGCCCTGCTACAGTAGCCCTATACCTATTGAAGAAACTATGCAACCCACCTAAAGGTCTCAAGAATTTGGCACGGTCTCCATTTCTATTTTGAAGTGTTGCAAACAAACGAAGACTACCTAAATCTAAATACTGGTTTGCTTCTCCTGAGATGTAAAATCTTATATTCTTATTATCTTTGGGTGAATAGATTGAAGACCCACTAGGAAAGTAATTTACTTGCCGACGGTCTGTTACAAATTGTGCTGTTTGTGGAAGCCCGAAGTTCAACTCAGGAATTTCTACATCTTGACTTTCTGCTACTAAATTATCCATAACTTATATATTATTGATTTAGATTATTTTTTTTATTTTTTAATATTTATTTTTTTACTAGGCAATAACTTAACAATTTTTGAAGCATCCATATCATTTTTTTTATAATATTTTCATCAGTAATTTCTACAAGTTTTTTTATTTGGTCATACTCTTTCACCGGCTCTTTCATCGCCTTCTCTAGTTTCTTGTAACTAGAATTATTTTTGGTCAGGAATATTGGCTGTTGCTTATTGTTCTCAATTCTTCTTTGTAAAAACATTACTATTACTTTCATCTAGATTTTTTCTTTTGCTTTCATTGGTGAAGAACTCTAATATCTCATAGATGTTGTCTATTTGCTTGTTTATTTCAATTATCCTTTTCTTTAGGTATTCAATGTCTTTCAGAAACTTAAAACAACCCATCATAATATATAAATAAATACAATTAAATATTGTATTTATGTATGTATTCTCTAATGGGCGAATTTACCTGTTGCTGTTTAAGCAAGAGCTTGATGGCAAAGCCATCAACCTGTATTGTTCATAAACCCAACGGTTCGTTGGGTTGTATCCCATTAGAAATGTGAGTGGTAGGTCTTATGTGAAACATACCTGTCCCTTCAAAATTTTTATAGGTGTGGGCTATAATAGGGTTCCAATCTGAAAAGTCTGATGTTTCAGCATAGCCGTCCAACATACTAACTATGTCATTAGGGTTTCTGTAGTCAAGCCTTCTGGGATGTTGTTTTTTGCCTTTCCTTCTGGGTTTTATGGCTGGTGTAGCATAAGTGGTAGTGGCAAACCTGTTAGGCTGTTCTTCATTGATTTTGTTAATAACGGCTGAAGCCAAACTGTGACCAACAAGTCTGGTTACATCAGGATTTTTCTTTAGTGCTTCCATTACATCCTTGTATTTTTGAGTGTTATGAGCATTTCTAAAAGGCAACTTCCCAAAATTATCCATCCAATCCCTAACAAAATCACCATCTTTACCACCAGTGCCTGATATGTATAAAGTTTTTCCAGTGGCATAAATGCCTGATGGTGACCTATACGCATTTGTTAAACCCCATCTATCCTCAACCTTTTCTTTGTTCTGAAGGTTCCTTTCTTCTTTATACAATGTTGTATTTTGTTTGAATTTATCATTTAAATTTCTTGCGAAGTTGTCCATTTTTTGGTTCAATTCATTCTGTTTCTTGTCAGTATCTTTTATAAATTCTTCTTTGCCTATTCTCATCAGTTCTTGAAATGCTAATTTACCGGTCTTTCTTGCTAATTCTTTCATCTGGTCTCTTGTTAGGACTGCTTCAGCTGCTTCACCAGCTAAAATTATTTCCATTGCCTCTCTTCCGAATTGCCTTCCGACCTGCCTAATGGCATTCATCACAGCCATCCTGCCTACCTGAGCCATAAATCCAATCATCAATATATTCATAGTGATAAAATAAAATCTAAACTAATAAATATAAGAATATGAGTAATAGATTAACTTATAAGAAAATCTTTATTGATACAAAATATAGAACGCAACAATCAAACTCAAGTGCCGACTTTTCCATTGAATTAAATGAAAACCTTGAAACACCTGAAGGAACAAGAATGTATGTGACAGACATTTCAATACCCGCAGTGTGGAAGACTACAGAAATTAACTTCTATGAATATATCTATGTTATGGTCTTCAATGCAGATACACTTGTAAAAAACTTTAGAGTGTATTTAGGGAACCGCATTTATTTCTCAGAACAACTATGCTTTGATATGGTAGAGGGTATGAACAATAATACAACGGATTTATCAGCAGATGGTATTTTTGTTTATGCCTACAGTAGTGCTACAAGAACAGTAGAGATAAAAGTTAAGGATGGATTACCTTATACAATTAAAATCTCGACTGATACTGAACTTGAGAACTATGTTGATGGAATTTGGGATAGTGTGAGTGCCCCTTATGATAATAGAAAACCTGTATCAATAAACTATTTGTTAAGCAACTTTGTTCCTACAAATCCCATAGCAGTCTGGACTTCTTCATATTTTAATCTTGTGCCATTCCGATATGTGTTCATAACTTCTAATGCTTTATCAGATTATAGGTATAGTGCCCCTAATTCATATTCATCATCCATTATTAGAAAGGTGCTTTGCACTGAACAATTGGGTGGGATAATCAACGACAGTCATTCCATACATCAAGAAGACTACATTGATATAGGCGGAAGGAATTTAAAGAGGCTAGATTTCAAAATTACTAATACTTGAAGGTGACAGCGCCCCTTTTTGTGCACACTGGAGCCACCACGGCTTCAGGAAAATGTCCATGCGCAACGGTGACAACTGGTCCCTTTCAACACCAGCCCCCTATGGATTTGTCACCTGTTTGCGCTTCTGTACATACTTGCGTTTGCGGTCCGCTGCATCTGCACGGGCCTGCTTCGCTTCGGGCGTGTCCACCAACCGCCACTGCCCTCGAGTCATCACCTCCACGAGGATGTGGTTGTCCAACCACTTCGTCAGGCCGTCGCTCACCATCTCCTTGCCGGGGATCCATCTGACATAGTTCTCCGTCCCCTCTTCCATGAGTGCTTCGCGTAGCACCGAAGCATCTATCATGATCTTCCGGTCCGATGTCATGCACTCGGAGTTGAGGACGTCGTAGCCCGTCTTCGCGTCGATCACCAAATAGTGACGCCACCTGCTGGCGTACCATTTCCACCTCCGCAACTCAAAGCGATGGTTGGTGAGCTCCGCGATGACGGCTCTGATGTAGTCCCCATGCTCGTACGCTTCCGCGGCCATCGATAGCTCGGCACTCATCGAGCATCGGACGATCCTCTGGATCTTCATACTCTGGGCTTCCACGATGGCGGCCGGCGCGTCACCCTTCAAGATGTCCGGGTTCGCCAGAAGGCATGTGACTCCTCCTTGAGATCCGCCTTTTGGTTGTGCGGCGAATGCCGCATCACTCGCTGAAATGACCACCAAGTCCTCCACGGCGCACCCCAGCTTGGGCACCTTCATCTCCACCTTTGCCTGGGCACGCTTCCACAACTTGCGTGTCCAATCGATCGCCTCCTTTGTCCCAAGCCCCACCATCTGCTGGCAGTGTGATACGCCATAGCTGAGATCATACCGACCCTGTCGTGCAGCCCAATTGAGCTGTCCCAGGACGGAGCTCAGTCCCAATCTTTCCGCGTCCGTGAGCTTATCCTCCTTGTTCCCGACATACTCCATCACGTTGGGGATCTTCTTGATGTAGTCCTCCATGCTGTAGACAAACTCGCGGGTCTGTGGGTCCTGCTCCTCAAATCGCCCACAGAACTTCGTCCTTCCTTCGGTCGCCTTCCGATGCTGACCGAATTTCAGACGTTGATGAAGCTCCTCCCAGATGAGATGTGATGTCTCATCCCCAGTGTACCTGGTGTCATCGACATGGATGCACACAACTGCTCGAAGACGACCGTCTGGATGGAAGGCTCTGAACATGCCGGGCACCAGCTTCATCTCCTCCACCCCAATGTCCTTCAGTGTCCCCTTGTATTCCATGTACCAAAGCCTTGGGCTCTCGCTCAAACCAAAGCCTCCCTTCTCCAACTTCAGCAGATCGTCGCGACAATCTTCACCCACTGTCTCCTTGATGAAGAGGTTCACGTACATGGGATAGCCAAAAGGGATCTTCACGTACACTTCGCGTCCTGGTGGAAGTTTCTTCCCTTGAAGAAAAGCCGCCGACACGTCCTCATACTGCACCTCCCACCCATACTGCACCGCTATAAAGTTCAGCAAATTGTGTGCCAGTAAGCTCGCCGTCGGGGCCATCGTCGGATATGCTCCCAGTTCGGAATCTCGATGCCCTCCAAAGATCCATCGCCCCTTGAGTTCCGCTTGATCCAAGTTCTCCTGGCCTTTGTTGGTAAGCACGAACCGCGATGTGAGCACCTTCCGCGGATCGACCACCGTGTCTTTGGCCACTCCGGAAATGGCCTGATGATCAAAATAGACCTTCACCGCCTTGAGGATGGGCTCTTTGAAAGCTGATTGCCACTCCGGCGACAAGCTCGACCACTTATACTCAAGCCTCTGCTTCCCTGTGACGAGCTTCGCCTCATACGCCGCCTTGGCACATCCCGACGCATCCTTCTCCGCCATGTCCATGAGGTCCTGCACATAGTTACGTCCTTCCTCCTGGCCCTCCTCATCGTTCCAAAACTCAGCATGCGCCTCGACCTCATTCCACAGCGCCGCGACTCCTTCGTCGCCTCCCACTTCAGCCGCCAACTCCTCTGGCATCACCACGAAGGCCGCTCTCGTCCTTCGCTGCGTCCCTGCCGATGATGCTGCCCTGGCCTGCTCTTTGTCTCCCTTGCGATAGTTCTTGCGCACTTTCTTCAATTGGTCAAAAGCCTGCTCCATTTTCGCACGCACCTTTGCCTCCTGAAGAGTTGAAGGAGCTTGGAACTCCTTGGCCAGGTTCTCGAAGAGTCGTTTCTTGTTGTCAAAGGTCATCTCGTGTGGGTCCTTCTTCTTCTTCTGGTGCTTGCGCATTGCCACTGGCACATCTGACAAGAGTTCCTTGCGCTTCGCTTCTCTTTCTCTCCGGATATCCTCGGCCGTTGACGTCGATGAACTCCCCGATGAAGAGCTTGACTCCTGTCCCTCCATCTTGGCCTCCGGTGGATCACCTTCTCCGTCCTCGGCCACTGGTTGAAGCGCCTCTGCACCCTTCGCCTCCTTGTTCTCGACCACCTTGATGAGCCCCTTGTTGAGCTCCTCCTGAACGTCCTTGAGCGCCCCGGCGATGAACTCGGCAGAGACCATCTCATCACAAGTCGCCAGCCTGAGCTTCTCCAGCGGGTAGCACTTCACCCGGGTCTTGATCCTCACCCAGACTCGCTTCGGTGCACCCTCGCCACGCTCCACACAGACCACCACTGCCGGGCCCGACCAGGAAGAGTTGTCTTGTAATCGTCTGGCTAAACCTCGACGATTCGTGGGCGGGTCATAGCAGTAGACGATTGTCCCTTCTCTCAGAAGCTCCAACCTCGGAGGCTTGGACTTGGCGTTGAGAGCTCGTCGTAGACCTTCATGTGCATCGATCCAATGACATGCTTCGACAGCGCTCGCCCTGATCCTCTCTGCTCGACGAAGTGCTTCGTCCTTCTCCAAATCCTCATTGATCTTGAACTTCACGTGTCCAGACACCAGTTGCGCCAACAGGGAAGATGGTATTGGTGTGCTTCTCCCTGTCACCGCTTGTATGGGACTCACTCCACTGGCGCCCACAATGCGATTCTTCGAAGCCACTGCCGCTGTCACTGCCCCTTGCATCTCTCCCAACTTGTCCAGCTTGAGCTCGGCCACCATGCGCATCAGCATCAGCTTCAAGATCGCTCCATGTCGCTCCACATGTCCCATGCGCCACTTGGCCTGGTCTGGAACTACATCATGGCGCACTGCAAACAGGTCATTCAACCTCTGCACTGACCCACAAAACTCCTTGCCGCCATCAGTGACCAACTCATCGGGTGGACCGAAGGCTCCATACCACCTTTCTCTCATGACCTCCGAAATCCATCCTGAGCCTGGGTCAAACTCGAGCTCCCCAATCTCGTAGTCCGTCAGCTCATCGATCATGTGAAAGACGGTGTATTGCACCCCCGCATGATCCCACACGTGGAAGCAATCCGCGGACACCCTCTGGTTGAAGTTGGTCGGCTTCTGATAGCTCACCTGTGGCTTGTTGTCCGGGGGCCGCACCATGCTGCAAACTTGGCATCGTAGAAGTCTCGCCCCCATCAGCAAGTCCTTGTTGCCACCCGCCAAACTCAGCATCCTGGCCAATCGATCGTTGGAGAGGTGCCCCAGAACCACATGCAAGTGAGCCAATGTTGTCCTTACCCTCCGGGGAAGTCCCCTGGCTTCGCCCTCAAAGATGACTACATAGTCGTAGCGATCTCCGGCAGCTCCCATCTGATTGAGCTGACGCCGCAACACCTCCTCTGGCGTCAAGACTCCCGCCTCTGGTTCCACGGGAAAGGCCAACCATTCCGACCCCACCTGTGGTTCCGCCAACCGCCTCGTAGCCACACATGCACTGATTGCACCCCGCCAAGACTTCTCGGCAGCCTCCAGGATGTGGTCCGCCAATCTGGGAGTCCAAGCCGCCGCCAGAGTGGATCGGCGCCGCCATTTGCCCTTCCAGAAAACGCTGCCTCGAATCTGCTCATGTTGTTCTGGTTGATGGGTACACCTGTTCACCCTTGCAAGCTCCTTGGCAAACTGCTCCTCGTTGACATCCAATGCCGTGGCCTTCTTGTAGAGCTTGTGCGATACCGGATCACGTAGACCAAACTCGCATTGATCCAACACCACCCGATACACCTCCTCACGTCCGGCCATGTAGCTTGTCTCCAAAGCCTCTGATTGTTCTGGCTGTTCCGTCAACGCCAGCCGGCCTCCTTTGGTCTGCTTGTCCCATACCTTGCGGGCCAATCTCCAAAATGGTAGATGTTGCCGTCGAAGTTCATCTAGGGCCTCAAAGTCAGTGCGCATGCGCTGCCAGGCGCACCATGGTCCGCAAGGAGGCGTGATCACCACCAAATCCGGCTCAAAGCCCTCAATCACGTCCAAGATCCGCTGGGCGTTCTTGTTGTCCCGCAGGTCGTGCTCGGCGCCGTAGATGACATCCACAGGCTCATAGGCTGTCCATCCCGATCGTTGCCTCGCCCTCCGTGATAGAGTCGCTGATCCTGCGAAGAGCTCCAAGACCGTGTAGTCCGTCCTCCATGTTGCCACCGCTCTCAACTTGTCCATGACTGCAAGCGCCGACGCCACCGATTTCTTGAACATTTGCGTCAAGCCTCGGGACGGTCTCGTCCCTTTGTTCGGTGACTCCTCAGGATCTGGCTCTGCTCGCGATCTCGGCTTCGAGGAACCCCCACTCGACCAATCTTCTTGCCATCCATCTTCACCTCGCTCTGTCGGGTCGGTTGTAGTAGTCTCCTCCTCCATATTCTCCTCATAGTAAGCATGGCGCCTCTGCAATGTCCCGGATGTAGGTGTCAGTGAACCCGTCAACAGCCGCCAGATGTCGGGGCTGTACTCCGCTGCATCTTCTGCCCTTCTCACATCAGCGCCACTGCCATCGGAGCATGGAGTCGTTGGCGCATAGCTCCCAGGTGTCCCCATAACGCTGCCACCTCCTTGCCCAGGAGCATTGCCAACCACCTCGGATTCCTCTTCCATCGTGCCTGCGGGTACGTCTCCGCCAGAGCTTGTCGGACTCGGCATTGCCAGAACAGCTTCTTCCACTGGAAGGTGATCATCCGGCTCCTCACACTCGCTACCAGATTGAATGCCACATCCTCGCTCCATGTGTGAGACAGCGACGGGTAGTCCGCCTGGATGCCCGTCAGCGCTGCCTGCTCCTTCTTCTTGGCTGCCGCGTGTCCTTTCTTGGCACGACTCTTCGCGATCATCTTCTTCTCCGCCTCTGTCAGCAAGCCCGCCATCATGTCGCCCTCCGCGAGGTTGTAGTGTTGTGGATCCACTCGCACTGCTCCAGGCTCGCCCATCCACATAGGGGTTCCCACTGCCTCCCAAGGGCTCTCCACTTGTCGCATGCCCGGATAGGCCCGTCGCTTGGGCGTGGCGTACTCCAACGGCGGGGCCATCGCCTCGTCTCGAAGGCCTGGGTGTGCTCCCTTGCGCGGACGACTCACTTCGCTCGCTGCATCCATCTCCACTGCGTCCAGAAGATGTTGGGGCAGGTCCTCTTCGCTCTGGATGTAGGGGCAATCCCGTCCGCGGTGACCTGGATCGCCGCATATCCGGCAACGATGCTTCGGCTGCGATCCCGCCGCTGACATGAGCTTCCCGGTCGCCGCGGCTGGGTGATCTTGAACCAAAATCTTCCTGCAGCATCTCAGGTTTCCAAACTGTCGCATCTATGCCCTCGGATAACTTGAAGTCCGAAGGGATCTCCACAGCATGCATGTTGTCGAACTCTTCAATATTCATGATATAGTGGCCACTTGTAGTTTGCTGCAACCCAAAATTCTTCACTCCCAACTTCCGTGATGACATGGTATGCAACCCGCAGTCAAATATGACCCCCAACTGTGAACATGCCGGCCTAGACAACAATGGTGGGCAATCGCCTTCAACTACTGAAAATGCTAGGATAACCGGTCTGCCACAGAATGATGCCAGAAACTGCACTGCAAAACGACTGGGTAAGGTGTTGCCACTCCCAAAACGAAATGTCTCCTTCTCGGGGAATACTTTGAACCACCTATGCTCCTTGCTCCACCTTGGCAACAACTGATTGATCCACTTGGTGCCCGCTACCGACTTGAGACATCCTAGATCCAAAATGACCGCACTCTGAAGTTCCTGAACACACCACATCACCTCATGCGCCTCCTCATCCCAATGACTCAACCCACACGGACCAGCCATGTATGCTCGTGCGGTCACCGCTGCAACGTTCTCATCCAAATTAGATGAGCAAAGTGACACCAAAAGATCCCACTCATGGTCCATTTGGCCCATGGATTGTTCTGGAATGCCCTCCAGCGACGAAGCCACCTTCTTGCCGTACCCTTTCTGCCTCATTGCCTTCGTCGCCACACAAGCAGGGTGAGCTCGTCCTGCTTTGGGACATTCCTTGCTCCAATGGCCAATTTCCCCACAATTGTGGCAAGCCGTAGTTCGGATCTTCTCAGCCAGCGCCTTGCGTCTCTCTTCATTGTTGCCCTCCTTCTTGTAGTATTGGCGCATCTTCTTCACCTCAGCCATGCGTTGTTTTGCCTTGTAATGCATGGCATATGCCTCTCGTTCCGCCTCCACCAACTCCATGGGGCAATCCCCATCCAGGCTCTCATCCCCTGGATCATCGGTCTCCTCGTGCTCGACGTCCTCCTCGCCATAGACACCGGCCGTCTCCGCGCCCAGCGCTGCCTCGCCGTTGAACTTCTTCCCCGCGTAGCCACCTCCACCGCTGGGCCGCTGAACCAGCCACTCTTCGCCATTGGCCCCGGCCACATTCGGTTCAGATGCCCCTATGGGGCATCCTTGTTCGCCTTCCAGCTCAGCCGCCAACTCCACCATCGCGTTCGTGACGGCCTCCTCTGTGTCTTCACCCGCACGCGTGCGAACCAAGGCTTTCTCTTCTGGTCAGCCTCGCATGGTCCAGAAGATGGCCCACATAGAACTTCTCCCCCATCTCCAAGGTGCTGTCCAACCCAACCAGCTGGTTTCTGTAGATGTTGCCTCGGGTGATATAAGACTCGAGTGATTCCCCTGGGAACCGGTTCAAAGCCATCAGCCTCTTTCTGTGTTGGTCGATGCGGTGCTTGTCCAACTGCTTCACCAAAGGGCTTCGCTCCAGCACCGCAAAGATCTTCTGCATGCCATCTGCCGTGTTGACGTCGGAGTTGTTCAAGTGCTTCACAAGTTGGGCTGCTCGATCCCTCAACTGCACCATGATTCTGGGTCCCACATACTCCATCGGAATCTGGTGCCCCTCGCCGCCCAACCAAAAGTCCACACTCCGTCTCCAGTCACGGTATGACTCCCCTGGCTTCGCCCTAAAGATCGGCGGGTAGGAGTTGCTTGCCTTGCCCTTGACCTTCTTCTCCTCGGTCACATCAGAGCCACCTGGTTCACGTGGCCCTGGGCCATTTCCGGCCGACGTCACTTCACCTGACGGTGCATTGCCTTCCCGGTCATAGCCTGCAGCCGGTGGTCATCTTGGAGAGCTCTGCAACGACCCATCACCGCCTCGTCCTCCGACACCTGGTACTTGCCCTTGGCCGCGTCCATGTCGTTCAGGTTCTCCCGAACTGCCGCCGTTGCCCCACGACCAATTGTCGTAGGAGCGCCATGATCCCACACTGCCGTTGTCCGACTGGCCATCCCATGACCAATTCGCATATTGCCGTCCGCCATATCCCGGTGACCAACGCCAAGAACCATACGTCTGCCAGCTGCCTCGACTAGGCGGCTCCCACGCCGGGGTACTTGGTGAACCTTGACTCCACCAACCTCCATGACTTCCTCCCGCTTCCTGGTCGCGTTCGGAGTCCCCACCAACCTCATCCACATTCGGCTCCACCTCGAAGACCTCATAGTAGGACGTCATGTGGTAGCTCCAGCGTAGCGCTCCTCCGTCTCCAAGCCAGCTCAAGCACAAAGAGCACGTTCACCTCCGCCCTGGATCGAACCTCGCTCCGCTGCCACTTGAAGGTGACAGCGCCCCTTTTTGTGCACACTGGAGCCACCACGGCTTCAGGAAAATGTCCATGCGCAACGGTGACAACTGGTCCCTTTCAACACTAATGCTGAAGGAACTGTGATGAATTTGTATGACATTGATGTTCAATTTGCTTTGCTTATCAGTCATCCAAGTTATTAGTTAAAAAGGACTTTAAAGGAATATTCCCTAATTAGATATACCTTTGCCTGTGGTTCAAATATACCTTGTATTAAAAAGAAGGCACACGAGAAAACAAACAAGCATCAACAATACCTACAAAGTCAAAGCAACTCCCAAGAGCAATAGTATAGAATAACTCATCATTCTATATATTTTCCATCAAAATTAATATATAGAATAATGAAAGACTTTTTATGGAACATAATATATGAGTATATCTGTTGTTGATTTAAATGAAGAAGCAAAAGAGGAAGCACCAGCAATAGACACAATTGAAGAAGAAGAAACAAAAGAAACCGTTGTTGATGTTGTTAATGAAGTTGTTGAAGAAGTTAATGAACCACCAAAAGAAGTTAAAGAAGAAGTGAAAGAACAACCAAAAAGACAAACACAAAAGGACAGAATAAACTGTCCTCGTTGTTTCAAAGAAATGTCAGTCAAAAGTTATAAGTATTCACACGAACAAAAATGCCAAGGCAAACTATCTGAGAAACCAGTTAAGAAGCATACAAACCCAAGACCTAAACAAATTCCCAAACCCAAACCAACTCCTAAACCTCCACCGGAAATATATTACAGCAGTAGCGAAGAAGAAGAACAACCAACACAACCACTAATCAAAAAGAAACAACAAACAGTTCCAGTTCAGCCCATCAATCCCGTTAATGCCTTGTATCAGCACTATCAATTATTACAACAGCAAATGATACAACAGAAACAAGAAAGATATAACAAAATTTGTTCAAATATGTTTGCCCCAAGATGCCTCACCAGAGGCTCGCAAGCTTTGCGACCCAAGAAAAGATAAAAAAAATAATTTTCTAATTTATTTTATATTTATGGTTCAATTAGATGGTGGCAATACAATCATAGCAACAGAATTTATTAAGTTAGAAATCACCGGAACATCAAATTTAGCAACGGAAAGTTATGTCAATACAGCAATCATCAATGGAGGAGGTGGTGGTGGCACAGGCACGACTGACTTAACAAATTATTATAACAAAACTGAGACAGATGCTTTATCAAATAATAAATATAATAAATCAGAGACAGATACATTACTGAATGACAAACTTAATATCAACAATCCACAGGATATGTCAGGCACTTTGAGACTGGGACACATTGATGGTCTATCAAAAATAATTTTGAATGGTGTAGCATCAAGCAGAGATTTTTATGTTAATGGGGATGCGGAAATCAATGGTAATCATTTAGTAGCATCTTTGGACAGTAGCGGTTATATCAAAGGTTCTAATATTCAGTCAAATACATTCAATGCCCTCAATACCAATGATATACTTTTTCAAAGCAACAGCGATACTTACTTACAATATGATGTTTCAGCAAGTAAAATCGTAGCAAGTAAATTAATCCAATGTGGAGGCAATCTTAAAACACAGGAGATAGACACCGTAGCACCATTAGATTTATTCATAAAAAGAAACAATGTCAGTATGATTGAACTTCAAGAAAATCTGACGGTATTGAATACTAAAACGCAATGTGAAAATTTTATTGTGTGTGATAATTTTGAAAGCAAAAATTCATCAACAATCATAAACCATATTATGAACGAAAGCACCGGAGAAATGAAATTCTATGTAGGCAGTCCAATAGTCCCCGATACAACAACTAATTTAATAATGACATTAAAAAACGGGATTGTTGAATTTAATAAACCTACCAATTTAGATTTATCAGGGGATATTTCAAACTGCTTAAAACTCACAGGAGAAACCGACCAACAAGTAGCAGGAACTGTTGCTGTTAATGGTGCTAAAAACGGAAGCAATGTATTAACTGTCAATGGTGCTTCATACTTTTCAAATAACATAGAATGTGTTAATAACATTTTATGTGATTATGTTGAAAGCAAGAACGCCTCTACCGTGATGAATTATGTAATGAACGAGAGCACTGGAGAAATTAAATTTTATGTTGGAAGCCCTACAGTGCCGGATGCTACAACTAATTTAGTTATGACATTACAGAATAATCTAATTACATTTCACAAGCCTACAAGTCCAGATATTGGAGGTGGAGGTGTTGATGACACTAATTTAGTAAAATATACTGGAGAAACATTACAAACAATAGAAGGCGATTTGGTCATAGGTGGAGGGGCTCAATTTGGAAGTTTTGACCTAACGGTTAATGGAACTTCTTATTTTCTTTCAGGTATGGAGTTAGTCCTTGGAGGGTCAATTGCTTTAGGAACTGGTAAAGGTTATATCCGTTCTATCAATATAGGAGGTGGTAATACTGGTTATGATTATTGTATTTTTGCTTCTGGCGGATTACATCGGTTTTATGTTGGTGGTAGTCCGTTTCCTCAACACTTAAAATTTCAATTGTCATTAACACAGGCATATTTTAATGTTGATGTTGTATGCCATACCGAATTACAAACTGATGTCATCAATACAAAAAATGCTACTGATGTTGATTTAGTCTTTAAAAGGGGTGATGTTGAATATATGAAGTTTGAAGGAACGCTTCAAGCAGTGGAACTAACAAAAGGTGCTAAATCAAACACTTATGATAGTATCGGTAATGCTGATGTCAGCTTTAGAAGGAACACAGTAGATTTTATGTATTTTAGAAATGGTAATGTAGAAGTAAATACAGGTATATCATTACTTGCTGAAAGTGGTAAGTTTGATGTAATTGATAGTGCCACTCCTACTAATGTAGTATTTAAAAGGGGTGGTGTTAATTTCTTTACATTAGATGGCACTAAAAATATTATTGATGTATCAACAGGTAGGGCATTGTCGTCTCAATATATTTATGGCGACTATTTTATCCATAGAAATGTTGGTGCTGATATGGTTTTTCAAGGCAGTAATACAACAGATGACGGTTCAGTAGAATATATGAGATACAGAAAAGCAGATGAAGATGTTAATTTTTCAAAAGATATATATATGTCAATCAAGACAAAAGGGTATATTTTCATAAAGAAACTGGTAAAAATAGTTATATCTTTAATGAAAATACAGCAGGTGTTAATCATTTCAAGTTATACAATGAAGACCCTAACGGAGATATAAGATTTTATGCTAATGGTAGTGTAAGACTTTTTGTTACTCCATCAAAAGTTTCTGTTCCAGCACCTTATACATTAGAGGGAGACCTTGTAGATACATCACAAAAAGATATGAAATATGATATTGAAGAAGCAAACTTCAATTTTACAAAAATAGTAAATAGCATTAAACCTCATACTTTCAAAATGAAAGAAGAAAAAGAAATGGGAATAACTAAAACTCATATAGGTTTTATAGCAGAGGAGGTAGAAGAAAATATACCAGAAAAAGTTGAAAATATACTTGTGAAAGTGGATGGTATTAAGAAATTAAGTTATGTCAAGATGAACTCTATTTTATGGGGCGCTGTGAGGGAGCAACAACAAAAGATTGAGCATTTAGAGGCTTGTATGTTTGAAATGATGGAGGAGATAAAAGAATTGAAAGGTAAAGGTAAAGCGAAAGCAAAGGCTAAAGCAAAAAGCAAAGAAAATTAAAATATAAACCTATAAATATGGGAAATAAACAATCTACAGTTGAGAACGGTTGTATTCAAGAATTGAGTAAAATTAATGAAGAAGAGTTAGATATTAGTAGGATAGATAAATTACAAATAAAAGCCTTAAAAGAAATCAATAGCAAAATTGAAAAATTGAACAAGGAAAAGTCTGATAAGATTATGTATAAACTACCTGCTATTCAACTTTGTAGTTGGAGTTTGATTTAATAATATTATGATTGAAGTAATATTATTGAATATGGATTTCCGCTTCAAATCTGTTCATAAAGATTTTATTTATATCACTCTCTCTCAACTTTACAAATAGAAATGAGTAGGGCTCTTCAGTGGCTACTCTGTAAATTTAATTTATGGTTTTCTTATCAATCAGGGCTGACTGCTCTTGAATGAATGTGTCAAGTTCTGATTGATTTTTCAGTTTGAAGATGTAAAGGCTACTTGAATTTAACCTGACTATAGGACTTAAAGCGTTATACTTCTGTGTGGCAGTTATGACTGATAATCCAAAATGTCTTGATTTTGTGTATAAGCCGTGAAGGATTTTACTATATCTCATAAATGTCTTATCTTCTGCGAAATCATCAACTACTAACAAACAACTATATAACTTGTTCATCTTGTTTTTCTTCTGGTATTCTATCACTTTATGCTGTGTGTCTATGATGTGTGCCAGACTTTCAGGGTCATACTCATCAAACAAATATTGCTCTTTTTTGTTGTCTATTTTTAGTTCTTTCTCTATGTATCGGATTACTTCTTTGTATGCTTCATCTATGTGTGCTGTCGGTGATACAATGTATATTCTCTCAAAGCATCCCCTGTAGATTTTTAGAATGAGGTTCTGAATTAATATACCCTTTCCACCCTGTGATGCCGATACAATGATGCTTCTGAATGGTAGTTTGTCTGCTTGTGGGTAGGGTGATTGTTTGAATTCATACTGTTTAACATTGATAGGTTCAATCTTGGGAACAGCAAGTTTTTTCATATAAATTATTTAGAAATTAATTTCTAATATTCATTGTAAATGGCATATCTTATTTTACCTGAATAGGGGTCGGTAGAATATGGAACAGAGTGCCATTATGCCCATCATAAGAATGTTAATTAAAAATAAAAAATCCACCCCTTGGGCTCTTGCTTCTTTTTCACTCCCGACACGGTCTCTTTTTGCTATGACAACAAGCAGTAGAATATTTGAAACCTTTTTGCTATTGAATTTGTTTGATGCTATGTTTCAATCAGCACAGTTCATTTTCTTTGACATTTACCTACCGCCCCTTATGGATTTTTGTTTGCGCCTAAAAATCCATATATAATTAGATAGTAGTAATTTTATCATCTAATTATATAGGATGAGTGATTATGATAGTTATATCAATACAATAGATGTGATTGAAGATGGTGTCATTGATGATACTAAATTTCCAATTGTAAAAGATAATAAACTTAAACAGATATTCAGGGTAATGCTGGAGTTTCTGAAGGTAATTATAAATTATCTTAAGTATTATATAGATGCCACCAAAGAAAGTAAAACCAAAGATCAGTAGTAAAATCAAGAAGCAACCAATACCTGAAGATTTTGAACTATCAGATGAAGAACCCACCACAATAAATCTGGATGAGGAACAAAAACTAACAAGCAAATTTATCACCTTTGATTGTCCTATGTGTGGCTGTAAGTTACAAATGAGAAATGAAATTTCAATTGACCCTAAAGGGATAAAATGTTCTTGTAACCCTTGTAGTTTTAAACTCAGTAGAAATGATAAAACAATGAATGTCAGCAGGGATGACAACGGGGAGATAGTTTTAGAGAGTGAAGACCACAGCATTAGTTTTTCGTGGAACAGGCAAGTCACCCCAGAAGACAAAAAAACTGAGAGCACTAATAGAATGATAAGTGATGTAATGGGTAGTAGTGGTAGTAAAAAACAAATGGCAATAAATGATATGGATTGAAAACAGCACGATGCTCTTTTGAACTCCAACTATGTTGGAGTTGAAAACCATTTAAAGAGTGATTATAACACACTTTCAACTGATAAATAAATAAATATCTAAATAATTAATATATAGTAATGAGTGATTTAGATGATAAACAACCTGAAATGGCTGAAATGTTGAACAAGATGACTAGGTATAACAAGAATGTCAAAACACTGATGGACTTAATGAACAAGGCAATAGAAAAACTTGATATACTAGTGAAAAATAAATCAAGTAATGATAATGATGCTGATGCTGAGAAAGAAAGGATGGATAAAATCTTTGAGAAAAAGCAGGTGGGAAGACCGGCTGGGACTTATGAAACAAAGCAGAAACAGTATCTGGCTATGCTGAATGAAGGTAAAATCAAAATGCCTAAGTCGCAGACACTTGAGTTTTACAAGATTGAAAGGGATGGTGAGGTGTTTAAAATGATGGAGTGATAAAAAAAAACGCGTATGTTTCATCAATAATTTCATATATAGATTATATGAAATTACTTGAATTGTCTAGCAGAACTGGTAGTGTGGGAACTGTTGCGAAAGATATGGGATGGGATGTTGTCTCATTAGATTTAAAAGGGGCTGATATAAACTGCGATATACTACAATGGAAATACAAAAAATATCCTGTGAAATACTACGATATGATTTGGGCTTCTCCCCCTTGTATTGAGTATAGCATTGCGAAAACGGTTGGAACGCGAAAAATTGATGAGGCTAATGCCATCGTTTTGAAAGCGCTTGAGATAATCAAATACTTTAACCCGCGCATTTGGTTCATAGAAAATCCCCAGTCGGGGCTTTTGAAGAAGCAACCATTTATGGAGGGTTTGCCATTCTTTGATGTGGGTTATTGTAAATATGGGATGTCATACAGGAAACGCACTAGGCTTTGGTGTAATCTAAAGACTTGGACACCTAGACCTCTCTGTAAAAAAGATTGTGGAATGATGGATGGGAATAGGAATAAGGAAACAGCGCAAAGAGCACCTAGTGGGAAAAAGGAATTTTGGAAAGAAAATTACACCTTGTTTAAACAGAAGGATTTGTATAGAATACCTCAAGCATTGGTTCAGGAAATTATGACTGCTGTAAATGTTGTGTGCTTTAATTAGTTGCGCCTTGCCACACAAAAATACTGCGCCTTGCCACTATGGGTTCAGCAGTTGTGGCGTTGCCTTCGTCAAAGATAGATAGATAAATATAAATATATATCTATCTATTTATATATTTTAACCCATTCAACCCAGTGCCAGACCAGTGCCAGACCAGTGCCAGACTGTTGCCGAACCTTCTGAACAGGTCAAGGGGGTGAATGAATAAGGGATAAATATATTATGTGTGTATGGGGGGTATGTGGGTATGTGATATATTTATATATCCCCAAGTGTCGGGAAATCCTACCCCCAAGAAAAGTTGAAATCTTCATCTTCATCTTCATCATTTTCATTATTATCATCATCCATCATCACCATCTGAGAGCCCGCAACTACTGTAGAGCTGGTCATCAACCTGCCATCGGGCGGGTGTGATTGGCAGTCAATATTTGGATGATGTTTTTGAGTTGGTGTTTCAAATCTGTTGCCACAATCTCCACAACCAAAACGGAACGCCCAGTGTATCCGCAATCATTTTTTTCAAGCACGCGGCTTTGACGGTATGTTGCCTTCTAATTAGCCTGTCAAAAAGGCTTTTATTAAATCAGTTTGAACGAGACACAAAAAACTTCGTCAGGGCTCGGACTAAATGACCATTCCCCTATACAATGAACGGTCGTTTTGATTTGAAACATTGTGATGTAATACCCTGTGATTAAATAGTTTGTGATAAAATAATGTGTGCCAAAAACTACCATTGTAGCAGGCACTTAATCAAGCGATGCCCCAAGCAGTGGAGAAACCAATTCTGTTTTCAATGTCTGAAAATGGGCGTTTTCAAGGTCTGAAAACAGGTGTTTTCAGGGTCTGAAAATGGATTTTGGGTGTTTTCAGGGTCTGAAAGTGCGTTTTCAGTGCTTGAAAATGGATGTTGTGCGTTTTCAGGGTCTGAAAACGGGTGTTTTCAAGGTCTGAAAACAGGTGTTTTCAAGGTCTGAAAACAGGTGTTTTCAAGGTCTGAAAATGGGTGTTTTCGATGCTTGAAAATGGGTTTTGTCCGTTTTCAGGGTCTGAAAATTGGTGTTTTCATCCATTCATTGGGACATCTCCATTGCTTGAAGCATTCTGACGCTCCAAAATCAGCTGCTGGGCGCGTGCTTCAACCCTCTGGTCTTCCTCGTGCTTGCTCTTCTGGTTCTCCAAGATGTCCTCAAAGATGGAGTTTTTTACCTCCTTGCCGTTGTTGAACTCCTTGGCAAAGAAACCACAAAGAGTAGCACAAAGTGCTTGTCTCGCATCACTGGCATCCGTTTCTGTTTCGACAATCTTTGTCATCAATGGTGTCAAGTTTTCGGCAATGTTGGGAACAAAGCGAAGGAAATTTGCCTGTGTGTCATTCCAGTAGTTGCCATAGAGACTTTGGAACTCATCAGGGTTCATATTGCGGACGATGTCAGCAATGGGTGTGCCCGATGAGTTGCTCTCCAACTTTTTGAAAAAAACATCCAGTTCTGTTTTGAACTGGTTGTCTGCTGACATTTTGGAAGCAATCTTGACAACCTTGTCATTCACCTCTTCCATCACATCCTCAAACTTCCGCTTTCCTCCACCCCTGCCTCTCAACATCACCTGTAGCTCATACAAGCCGTAGGGGTCGGCAATGTTGGAAGCCAAATTGAAGACATAGCGGAGTTGCTCGTCGTCATCTTCAAGTTCCTCGTGTTTGTGAAGAACTCTGATGTCATCCAAGTCAATTCCCTCAAAGACTTGGTGGCACAACCAGCGCCTCACATAAGCAATGTCTCTCAATCCAGTGAATTTGCGTTTCACCCTGCCACGGTCATCCCCAATCAAGACAAACTGAACCTCAAAGGGTTTGTGGTCGATGAGTTCGTAGTAGTCAAGGTTGCCAATACGATGAAGATACATACTCATATGATATTGTGGCGACATCTCCATACCTGCCACCTCCCAGGTGTAGTAGTCAGGGTTGCTCTGCCTCTGGGAAATTTTACGCGCAACCAACAACTCATAGGTGGCACAGTCAATGATGTCATACACAAGGAAGTTGATGTGGGATGGTTTCAGGGCTAAAGCATCCGTCCCCTCAAACATCACCACATTACAGTTTTCTTCCTCATCGCTCTCCTCATCACTCTCCTCATCACTTGTGAGGAGGTTGGTAAGGTATTGCCTCTGACTTTGGCGGTTTCCAAAGAACTCAACACCAGAAGCACAGGTGCTTCCCGAAGACACCGAGGCATTGCCGTAAGCACTGACTTCACCAATGCTGTCGGCATCACTCCAATCACCAAACTCCAAGGTCAAAGAAGAAGCCATAGGGAAAGCCATAGCAACAAGCGAAAGAAAGAAGTTGAAGCACAGAAGGCAAAACAGACTTGAGTAGCAAAACGCACTGTGGAAAAAAACAAGTTGGCAAATCATCACTTGCTCAATGCTCTGGTTGAATTTCTGACCAAAAGTCAAGCCTTCAAGACAACTTGGCAAATCCACCCCACCCAGTCAGCAAACAGGCTGGTCGCACCATTCAAAGATGGTGTCGTTGTCCAGAATGTAGCCAGTGAATGGCTATGAAAGATGGGTAAGGTGGGGTTGTTATGATTTATGGTAAGGTTTGTTTTAAGGTCTATTGTATTGTTTAGGTTGTTTTGTTTTTTTCGTTTTATTTGTTTGTTATGATTTTGTTGTTGATTATGTTATTATCTATAAGGTAAAGCAATCCCATCTTTTTGTTTTGACCGCTTTAAAATCTATTGTATTGTAGGGGGTGCGGTCTGTAAAAAGACGGGATTGGTATTTAAAAAGATATTTCCTATCTATAGTAGGGTAATGGAAGATAATAAAATCAAATGTGCTAAATGCTTTAAAGAAATGGAGGAGGGTAAATACAAAACTTGTGATAGGTGTAGAGAATATATGAGACAAAATCATCAGAAGAACAAAGAAAAATTTAATGCAAGGAGGAGAGACTATTATTACAATCATATAGAGGAGGCAAAAGAATATAATAGAAAATACAAAGAAGAACATAGAGAGGAAATGAACGCCAGAAGAAGGAAACATAGAGCAGAAAATATTGAACAAGTGAATGCTAAAATAAAATGGATGACCTGCCCTGTATGTAATGATTATCCGATACAAAGTAAAAATTACAAGAGGCATTTGGGGACAGCGCTACATCAAGAGAATTTGAAGAAGTTAGAACATTAGATTTTATCTTATGAAAAATATTTATAAGATGAAATTTGTTTTAGTTGTTATGATTTTTGCTTTGGTGTAGGCTGGTGGATTTTTTGTTATGTTAATCTGGGAGGGATAGGAAAGATGGGGGAGCAATTGGCTAACTATATCATATATATACATATATATATATACATATATATATATATATGTATACATATATATATATATATATCATATATATATATAAATACATACTGTATTCACCAATCAACCAAGGCATTCTTCATCTCGGAGACCGCCTCCAGGCCGCTCGTCCATTGCTGCAGGCCGTCTCTGGGCCCTGATCCGCCAGATTTTGATGTCTCAGCTATAGCAGGTGAAACATATTTAGATTGATTTAATCATTATAATCCATTATAATCCATTACAATCCATGATATATATCATATCCATTATAATCCATTATATATCATCATATATCATCATATATATCATATATATATATATCATTATCATGTGAATACTCATTAATATGTGCATGTATGACGATCTATCATATGCGGTAAAACATGTGAAGTACATCTGCAAATCATGAGATGCTCTGTGCCATTATGAGCAAATCAAAGTTCCGGTGATATGTTCCGCACACATTCGGCAAGGTCCTCCAACAACTTCAAGCGATAGAGGCAAATGTAATGCTTGTCCGATTCAGGACCTAGCTGTGACTGGAAAAAGAAATGCACCAAAGAAATCACTGAACCACTTCACTTAGGTATACTTAAATCATCTTTAATCATCTTAAATCCTCGCCATTAGTGCTGTCCTGCCTCAACAGTGAGGACATGATAGAATAAAATTAGATTTTGACTTGGATTTCTATCAGATTCGATTTGATGAATTTCGATTCGATAGATCATCCCAGTAACATCCTCCTACTATCCATGGATGGGTTTGAGATGTTTCAAGTGATAATCTGACCCGGAAACCCTGGTTTCTAGATGCTTTTACCAGCATTTTCATGGGTTTCTCATGGTTTTCCTATGGTTTTCCCATGGTTCAGCCAGGGCCCCCACCTTCAAAGACCATGCGGAGCCCCGTCAGACGCGCACCAGATGCGTTTGCCAAGTGGAAAGCCTCCACGACACCATGGAATGTCTAGCACCAAGTGGACCATCCATATCACAGGTGATGGACATTAACATTAAACTAATTATTGATGACATGATATCATGTCATGCTATATCATATGATTATCATATATATATATATATCATTGATTATCATTGATATATATATATATATAATATATACATATACAGTATCATATCTATGGCCCCCAAAATCATAAATCATGGCCTTTTTTTGAGGACGTCCTGATGATTTTATTCCGCCTGGACAGCGGGTCCCGCAGCGGCGTAGACGAAATCACCCAAGTTCTCAGTGTACCTCGAGGTCCCGGGGGAGAAAATGTGGATTTGGAACTCTTGGAACCTGGAAAACTGATGAAAACTGATGAAAAATGATGATCTCTTGGAACCTCAATTTATATCAATTTATCTCAATTTGCTGGACCTAGGAACACTGACGCAGCCGTGAGGCTTTAAGACCCTCTTAGCTCTTGGGTACTTGAGACACAATATTGAACAAGGCATTGCGTTCACAGACAAGCATGATTAAAGTAATATGCGTACTAGTCTCCTTTTCAGCTGGTATCCAGTGTTACTCATTGAATTCTCAAGTCTGCCTTCGTGATCCTTCTTGCAGCCCCTGAAACACAATATTAGAATCAATGACACTGTAGCCACAAGCTGTAAGCAACCCGCAATTCAGTTCCTCTAAGTTTAATTCCCTCTGGCCGAGAATAAACTGGGTCAGCGCACGCTTGGCTGGTAGCCTGGAGCGATACTCACCCAGAAATGGCTGATGTTGGGTATTCAACCACATTGAACCATCTTTGTTGGATATGCTTGGTATCACGCCATATCGAGCAATCCACTACTTTTGCAGTCAATCATTTTGAGCTAAAACTGGGCCACAACCACGTTGATGGAAAACAGGTGAGTTTACCACTTTTATATCTTGAGGGAGGTTGCAGAGAATGGTTCTCTCAACATACTGTTAGCCACCTGCTTTCAATATGTCACAGAGTCATGGTGTATATCAAAGTCCTGTATTGGTCACCACATGGCACCAGTCTTCACAACCTCACCAGTTGCACCAGTTACTGAAAAGCATTGAATTTATGGGTTCCCAATCGTGCAAATGACTACCAGAAGAAACCAAATGTGTCACCAGTCTACATTCCTTCTGAGTCACCTACCCTCCTTAGAAACTTCAACTTCAACATATGTATACTGTATACTGTATACATATTTGGGGTTCCATAAGCAGAGTTTATCGAAAAGTGAACCCTGGTACTTTACATCCTCTCTATCTTTTGGTGTTTTTTTTGCCGGGGAGGCCCTAGATTTTTCATGATTTGGGGGTTTGGGGGTAGTCATGGAGTACCCCAATAGCTGGATGGCTTAATTCATAAAAGATCCAATCCATTTATAAAAATGATCAAAAAATTGATGATTTAGGGGTGCTGCCATGGGTTGGAAAGCCTATGAAACCATCATTTTTCACCCCAAAAAAACACGTGGCCCCAGCGCTCCTCAGTTGCCCCATAGACTCGGAAGCGTCGGGGTAGCGAGTCCGGCCGCAGGGCCGCCCAACGCGGGGGCTGGCGCGGAAGGCAACTGACTGACAGTGGTTGGGGGAAAACCAAAAGGTACCAACCTATCATTGTGGTTATCCTTGGTAATCTATTCTAATTTTCTTTAAGTTGTACGGATATCACAAGGATCATATAATATGATAAAATGACATATCACGTGGTTGGGAAATTCTGAGTAGCTCCTTGGCTCGTCATCGAAATTGGGATACAACTTGGGTGAAGGGCATCAAGCTCACCATCCGCACCTGCTCGATGATCAGTTGAGTCACCACTGACGGCGAACCTGCCAGACTGGAACAAGTTGAGCCAGAAGCCACTTGCCGGGCTTCTGATGGCAGAAAAAATATGTTTTTTCCATCGAAATCCCTGATTTTGCCACTTGAAATCATGGAATTCTGGGACCAAAATCAAGACCCAACCATCTCTGGGCCCCGGGCGGAGCCGCAACGCCAGGGCTGGGGGGTGTTCCTTTGAGCCACGGAAAGCGAAGCCTGAGAAGGTTGACCAAGCGGGGGAAATGCTGGGCTGGTGGACTAAACACATGGTATTCTCATCCTAAGGGAAGTAGTTGATGCATGTTAATGCACTTGTGGTGGATCTAATGTTAAACCAGAACAAACATGAATGGATCCAATACTACAGTAAGCCATGGTTTTCATGATGGAATTTAACATTTTTGGAACCTATTTTATGATACTGATCCTTATTGATCCATATTGGGGGGTTCAAGAGATTGGGGAAATCGTTTGGTGCGCACCCCAAGTTCCAAGTGGGACAGCCCTGAAGGAAATTCACCGAGGATGGATGAGGCACCCGACAGTCGCGCATCTGTGTAATGGAGGCATTGCTGAGTATGACCTGAATCGCACCAAAGCACTGAATCGAAGAAACATTGAAACTTCTGGAAAGGTCGCCACAAAAACCAACTGATCCCCCAGGAAAATCTGGTGTTTTGAATCAATACCAACACCAGACAAAACCTGTGGATGGCAGAAATCCTGCACCACCTTGGATGGTTGAAACATGTTGAAACCCTATGAATAATGGGATGTTTACCACCTATCAACTGGTGCAGGATTTCGCTGGCCCATCCACAGTCTCCCCAGCCCTGAGGTCAAACGGAAGGCGGCTGCGAGCGGTAGAGCTCCGCCCGGGCCTTAACTCTGGGGAACCACTCAAATCCTCTCAGGTATAACTCAAAATGAATTACCTCCAATAATATATATATATATATTATATTATATATATATTATATTGTATATATATAAATAATATCTATATTATATATATGATTATACATGTATACAAATGATGTGTACGTAGATCATGTGTGTACATATGGGTATGGATCAAAAATGGGTAGCCCAAAAATCGATAAAAAGTGGATGATGCATACTAATAAAACCTGTGGTCCTCCAGGTCTTTAATTTTGACCCATACCCATCTATCTTCCAGTAAACTAACATAGCAATGGAAAATTGCGTTTTATAGATGAATTAAAATCCATGAAAAAATATGATTTTCCATAGCTGTCAGAAGATAAATCACCATGAAATCCCACTCAGTCCCATTAAATCACCATGAATTCCCAGTTTTCCGATGAAAAATCCCATGAAATCGGCGCTGATCTGAGCCTCGAGACCCGGAAACTTGGAATCCCCGTGATGGATCCCATGGTTAGAAAGGCCTGGGCCAAAGAAAGCCATGGCCGATCTCCATGACGGTTGATAGAATTTCCTATCATATATGTAATATAATGTAGTATGATCATTGTCAATGTTGTTGTCTGGTTGGTGGTTGACCTACCCCTCTGAAAAATATGTGTCAGTTGGGATGATGACATTCCCAATATATGGAAAAATAAAAATGTTCCAAACCACCAACCAGTTGTTATTGTCATTACTATTTATTCTTCTGATTAATTATTAGTTCTTAGTGTTACTCTCATTGTTGTCATTATTATGATTGATTATTGCCATTATGATTTTTCTTCTCATTTCTGTTCTATTCTACTATACTATACTACATTCTATTCTGGTCCAGTCCATTCTATGAATGTGTATCAACAAATATTGAACTACATTTAGTTATAAATATTGAATTACATTTAGTTATAACATAACATAAGTATATTACAGATTATTACAGTAAATCATCTCATATTCTATAGTATATTGTACCCATTATATCCCCATGTGTTTGTGATTTTTTCACCAGCTGGGTGGCCTGGTGCAACCAGCCACCACTCAGAGCCCTAGGTGAAGTGAATCCTTCATCCACCTGAGGCGATCAGCCCCAAAATCCCATGGATCTTCCATCATTTCCCTCATTTTTTCATGGGCCATACGGCCATTTTCATGGGAATAGAACAATAGCTAGCATCTTCAGACCCCTGAAAAATTGGACCCAAATTCTGATCTCTTTCTTCTCCCGGAGACTGCATGGATGGATTGGCTTTGGAGTTGCGTTTCGGCATGGTTTTTGTTGAATTCCCCAAGTTTTAGAAACACAACCACCGCGGCACTTGAAAGCACAACCCGTTCTGCCAAAACGGGCCCGCCTCAGGTGAGAGGGAAGCGGCTGCGAACAGGCAACTGCGAGCCTGGCCATGTTGGAGGGAATGCAAAACCTGATGGAAACATGTGGCAGTGTGTCAAAACCATGTACCCCTGGTGAACATCAAAATAGCTGGTAAATGGATGTTCATCCCCTAATAAACTGTATCTATAGGTATTGACCCATACCCATGTTGTTGAAACCATTAACTTGGATCATTTGTATACAGATGTCGGATCACAGAACCAACATGAACCAACTGTTGAATTCTACCTATGGATCTGAAATTATCTGAACTTCATTCAGTTCTATGGTGTTTGAATGCTTCTTGAAAGGCCGCCCTGCTTTGAAGTCATAACACCACCGTAATGCATGACCCTTCATCCCTCTTTCAAATGCCAGCTTCTAGCACCTGCATCTATGATCATGAATCAATCCTCGACATCTGAAACAAGGTACCGAACAAACTTTGGGAAATCATGTTCCAGGCCACGTTTCAAACGCATTTGGAAATCATTGTGGTATATTCCTAAAATTTCCTAAATTCCGGACAAACTCATACCGTATTTACCATATGTCATATTGTTGGCTATTTCTGCATCCCATTATTAATAACTCCCATGAACCATCAAAAAAAAATTGAGTTTTGCTGGTTAACCACTCCCCCCATATCCCATGAAATATATGAAATATCCCCATCTCTTGTCGCTCCCACCTCACAGGGTGTCTGCAACAATTGCAGCAGTCGTTTTTGGAGCTGCACGGGCCAACCACCCCCAGTGGCTGCAATCTGCAAGACTGCCTGCGAGGCTCTGCAGCGGCTGGCTCAAGAAATTTGGCTCGAGGAAAGTGTCTGAAAAAACCCTCAACTTATGGCAGGGTCTACCCTCTGGTTATGTCAAAATAGCTATTGAAAATGGCCATTTATAATGGATTTTCCCATTCAAAATGGTGATTTTCCATAGCTATGTTAGTTTACCAGAGGCTAATTTTGGGGATGGCATCTTGGCTTTGTCAAGGGGAAAAATTCCGCAACGGATGATTTCAAGTTCTCAAAAAAAAAAAAATCCTACAGAGATGACATCCGTTGGAAAAATTGCTCCCAGGCTGTCACGACAATCCTTCCATCGAAGGCACGATGGAAAAAAAAAAGCAACCCCGAGTCCTCGCACCTTCCGAAGATCGTCCACCTGCCAGAAACGCACCCAATTTTACATGTTCTAACATGTTCTAACCATACTTGGGGTATCATAAATCCATATGGATGTGGGTCAAAATGGAAGACCTAGGGGACCACAGATGTTAGTCTAGTTTAGTATTAACCATCCAATTATTGGGGTACCTAATTTTGACCCATACCCATATAAGACCAATCCAAAAATAGGGAGGATCATCCATAGAAATCCTCCAAAGAAATCCCCCGTTGAACTCCAGAAATGGCGGTCAGACCGTTGGGCGCGGTATGGGACATCCCAAGGGACGGCCTGAAGAGGTCCTTTCCATGGAACGACTCTGTTCAGACTCTAACAGTACAACCAAGGCATCAATGTTTTAAATGCTACAAATGAGTACCGATTAAATGTCCCAGTTGTATGTTTTTATGGGTATAATATGGTATGATATTGAATGTCCTAGTTGTACAGACTTGTTTTAAAATGTATTTAATATCTTAAATCTTAAATGGGTATGGTAAGGGTCCCATGGGTCAAAATTGTAAGGCCCAGTAAACTGCAAATGTAGGTGCTTTTTTGAATTAAGCCTATTTAGGCATCCAATTCTAGGGGTACCCAATTTTGATCCATACCCAAATGTTCGAGAAGCACGTTATTGGGAGAGCTCGAGGCTGTTAAAACATCAACCAAACCTATATTATTTGGATGGGTTCGCTATGACACTATGGGTGAACAATTGGGCAAGATCTGCAATGGATCAAGCGATCCATACAACGTGTGATGAACCTGGACCGTGACCAAATGTGTCTCTCAACAATGGACCAGTGAACCTGAAATGGACCTGTGGCCAACTTTGTACAGCGCAGGCATCTTCACTGCCAGCTGTTTTCAACTCTGCGTGCTAAAGATCTTCACTTCGGGTGTCGCATGGCTACAGTATCCTTACAGCATGGCCTGTAGGTGTGCAATTTCGGGTTTCCCAGCAATTGCACATCGATTAGGAATGTTTGAAAGTTCTTTCCTATGTTGAGACCGAATCACCCGCATACTCACGCTTGTGGAAGATCATCATCAAGGTTCACCGCCCAGCACAGTTTCACAGGGGGACAACACATGTCCCAAGTTGCTGTTCACCATATGTGCTATGGTCAAAACATGGTATGTGGATGAAAATGGTTTGATGACCAAAAAAACCCACAACATGGGTATGGACCGGTATGGCATCCATCTTTTGACCATGGCAGCCATCTGGTTACATCCGGGGAGTCTCATTGCTGGATGGCCACCGAGATTTTGTGGCCGATCTCCATAATCATGGGCATTAACCTGCAGGGAATGGATTTGTTGTGGTGCTTGGAAGCCGACCGAAACATCGCTGGAAACTCTGTCAGAAAAGAAAAGGATCAACATGGATCAACCATGCACTGCCTGGTTAGGTTGCCTGGACCCGGGGAAGCACAAAGGTCCACAGGTCCGAATCTGAGATGAAAACGCACTGACGGACTCATCGATCAAATTCAAGAAATGCCTCAGTGCTTCTCCACACTCGCAACCTTTCTCGCAATGTGCAATGATCATTGGAAAATTCGGAGCATTCCAGCACATGATTCAATCATCTAGAAGTTCGTGGTGAATTGTCCCTTTGATACCCGTTCATGATTTTGATGCCAATTTCGCTCCGGAAGATTCATGCCAAGTTCAGCCATTCTGCCATGTATGCCAACGGAATTCATCCAGAAACATGATGCCAGGAATGCTGGGTTTGCTGGTCGCCCATCAAACAAGGCCCCTGGGGCCGCTATGGAATGCTATGGATGTGGGGCTCAGCGATTCGAACTTCAGCACTGTGCTCTTCGAATGTACGCCCCGCGGCCCATCATTTCTGAACAACTATGGGCTATCCGGCTATCCGTTGCAGATCAACGTTGCAGGAAAAACAGACATTGGCTGCTCAAAAAAAACGGACGCTGATACCGTACCCTGTGTCAAAAGGGTGACCTGTCTGAAAATTCCCGCTGGGTTCCCAGACTCCTCGGCTTCTTCGTCGTCCATCAAGGCCTTGGAACCATGGTTTCTACCGGTTTCTACCAGCAAAAATGATGGTTTTTGTCCAGATAAAATGTAATTTTGTTAATCCAAGTCTGGGACTTTTTGTTGGGCTTCTTTCTATGGTCCTCTGTCCATAAACATCCACCACGCAGAGCTGCGTACTTGGTTTTTTACTCAACCCATTTGTTTCAAACGTGGAGGGAATGCCAGAAATGGGAAAGAATGGATGGTTCATGCTCACAAACATCAAAGCGAAGGGGTCCACGATTCTGATCTTTGGACCGCCCATGTGATCCCACAATCTCCTCCAATCTCCTATATCAATATCACAGGCTATGATCCAATTTCATCCAATTTCAATGTTGGAAGCAAAAATGCCCAAAAATGCACAAAACAGTCCAAAACATATCTCCAAAAGCCTGAATCATCAGAGAAACGACATTAAGATACACTTCGCTGATTGAAGCATGATGGGCTCCCAGTGATTCTACTGGCCATACGAACGCTAATAGGTAACATCATAGCTCCGGCCTGGAATTTCTGCTCCACCTTGAGAATGGCGAACTGAGGATCGCTGCAAATGTCCTGAGCTGATGTCACTGATGTCATCCCACAAAAAAGTCATGGTCATTGGAATCCCCAAGAACCCAAATAACCCAAGTAGTATACAGTAACTGACATATCTCCCTAGAATTAGCCATCAACCATCATCAACCATCATCAACCATCATCAACCATGGTATGTTTCACAGCTCACCTGATGTCAGTCATCACCACCATGGAATCCATGGAATCCATGAAGTGGATGACATGGATGACAGTCCTTGATACCCGAGTCGGTCATTAGGTAAAGCAAGTTGATGATGAGTTTGGAATGGCGCCTCACTGCGGAGGAGAAACCAAAAGGTTTAAACCCCTGAGGCGAAAAATTGGAAAAGCACCCTTCAAAACAGCCATTTTTCCATATTTTTCCATGGTATCTGACAATGCTAGTCCCAAAACCATAAACCCCAATGGTTTACAAACGAGATCTTGTCAATGCCATTGGTGTCAATTGGTGTTATTGCTTCTGGGATTGGGTAAAGCAATAAATAAATAGAAATAATAAACCACCCATAGTTTGATGGTTTCTTATATAGTATACCACCCATTGATGACAAATTTGGGAATGGTTGCTTTACAAACATTAATAGCATATGAATCATATGATGGTGATGTTCCCATGGAAAATCACTAATTATAACCATGGCTAAACTCCCATAAAACCCCGTATGTTTCATCAGCGTGTTCTCCAAGCCACATCCAAAACCCTCCCTTCGCCTCAAGATCTTGAAAGCTTGACCTTACACGACAGGACACCAGACTTATCCAGTGTCTCAAAATTGGACACCCCCAAATCCCATGGACAATATATAATAATGGATAATCAATGATAATTATAATCATTAATTAATATTGGATAATCGTCATGTTTCATCATTATTCATACATTTTTCCATATGATGCCCATAATACAATAGCCGTTTTAGTCTCCGAAAATTTGGAGACCATGGTCTCAAGTATCTTTGGGCTGCCCAAACAGCACTTGGACTTGAAGGACAGGTAGCCCGGTGATGAGTTTCCTCCCATGCCTGGAGATAAGACCCTCATGGTTTTTGTGCTGAAGTGATAACTCTTGTTGCTAGAACTAGCTTGGAAAATCTAAGATGAAAGCTGATCAATGGTTTGGGAGGCTTTTGGGCTTTTGTTGCGTTCCAGCTTTGATTTTGGGTGGCGGCTAAACACTCCAAGACCGGTGAACAAAAAAGGGGCGGATGGCGTTTTTCTGCCCAGCGGTTTCAACCATGAATCACAGGCCATGTAATACGGGCAGATCCAAAGTCAGTAGAAAATGACAATACAACATTTATGGATCATATTGTTGATTAATAACCATTTATAACATAGAATGATAGACACACTAACATAAAATGATTGAATACCTTGCGCCTATAGAACCTTCGTCCAAAGACATCTTGAAGAAGTCACTTCTGCAGGGTTTTTGTACGGCACCCCCGGCCTTCGACCATCTCCTGGCAGGCAAGAAAAAGATTTTGAGCTTTCCTAAGTCATGGGGGTACCCCCAAATCATCAAATCATCCAAGTCATTAGATTCTAGTGGATCCCCAAAACCATTGTAGATGTTATGGTACCCCCAAATGGGAGATTCATCCAATGGGGAAAAACCAATGGTTTTTTACTGTTTTTTATGGATCCCATTTTGAGACACCCCCAAAAAAAGGCTCTGAAGAATAGCCTATCCCATGGTAGCTGAAAAAAATCCTATGGTGTTCCATTAATTTCCATCATAGTTCCATCATGTTCATTCAAAAAGGCAACTTGCGGCGCGCCGCTTTGCGCGCCTTGCAAATACGCATGGGCGGTGGAAAGGGTTTTGGATCTTTGCCTGCCATCGCAGCATTCACATTGGGCCGAAAGATGCCGAAAGGGGAGCCATGGATTTGGGACCTCCAATTCTGAAGTAAAAAAAAATTCAATGACTTTTCATGACAGCTTGGTGGTTTTCACCAACATGCCTTTTTCAGACATTTGTTTGCCATTGAGGACCCATCATCATCACCACCGTCGGAAAGAAACGGAACACTGTCCTGAGGCTCCAGGCCCAAAATAAAGCCGAAATCGATATGGAAAAGCCTGCCATCTTTGGTCACCTGGTGCGCAATGCCGCAGTGGAACTATGTGGAACTTCTGTGAAGAAAAAAAAAGACCGTGATGAAGGAGACACTGATGCGAACATGCGAAAATGTGCAATCCCAAAAATGTATGTTGAATCATTTTATGAATCATTGGGTGATTTGAAGTTGAATCTTTCTGGGGATAAGTCCTTATACTTTCTTGGTAGCACTGGCCACCATCAGCACTGGCCGCTTCGCGCCATCAAGTTGTCCAAATGTCGATCGCCAATGCCCAGGATGTAGGTGATGACCTCGGGCCCAACTCGCAACTTGCTCTGTGCGCATGAGTCATGAGGATATAACCAGTCAGTCCATGTGCGCTAATCATCAACTACGACGCACATTGTTGTTGAAGATTGAAGACTAAATCATACTACAACATACATCAACATACTACAACAATCAAAGACAATAACGATATCCGAAGCAACAGCTGCTCACATCATCAAAAACGTCCGTGTTTTTGGCAAGCACACTGACACAGTGCGAACTAAAGTACGCCTTTCTTCTGTACAGCTTGCAGCCAGCAGACCCTAAGGACCTGCACAAACTCCTCCCATTGCAATCTCACTTGAGTAGAGTGACCCAAGCGGTGCCCGCAATGCCATCCGAAGATCTTTCACTTCATGGCCTTCATCGCCTTCATGGCCTTCATCGCTTTCATCGCCTTCATGGCCTTCATTGCGGGTGCCTCCTCCTCAACGGCCTTCTTCATCGATTTCATTGCTTTCATCGCCTTCATCGCCTTCATTGCTTTCATCGCCTTCATGGCCTTCATCGCCTTCATTGCCTTCATTGGTGCCATAGCTTCGATAAATGGCAAGGGCAAATCGCCACGAGTTTGAGGAGTGCTGTCAGGAGGCTTGAGCAAAGCGGAATACATGAATACACATGAGGTCATTTCGGTCATTTCACAAGCCGCACTTGCAACATCTTGCAACCAAAGCTGAGTTTCTTGATCATGAGTTCTTAATGCCACAGTCACTGTGGTCTCTGAAAAAATATGTCTCTCAAATATCTCAAATGAGTTTCCGGCCACTACAGCTTCTACACATTGTTGTTCAAGATTTAAGACTAAATCATACTACTGTACAACATACATCAACATACTACAACAATCAAACACAATAATGATATCCGAAGCAACAGCTGCTCACATCATCAAAAACGTCCATGTTTTTGGCAAGCACACTGACACAGTGCGAACTAAAGTACGCCTTTCTTCTGTACAGCTTGCAGCCAGCAGACCCTAAGGACCTGCACAAACTCCTCTCATTGCAATCTCACTTGAGTAGAGTGACCCAAGCGGTGCCCGCAATGCCATCCGAAGATCTTTCACTTCATGGCCTTCATCGCCTTCATGGCCTTCATCGCTTTCATCGCCTTCATGGCCTTCATTGCGGGTGCCTCCTCCTCAACGGCCTTCTTCATCGATTTCATCGCTTTCATCGCCTTCATCGCCTTCATTGCTTTCATCGCCTTCATGGCCTTCATCGCCTTCATTGCCTTCATTGGTGCCATAGCTTCGATAAATGGCAAGGGCAAATCGCCACGAGTTTAAGGAGTGCTGTCAGGAGGCTTGAGCAAAGCGGAATACATGAATACACATGAGGTCATTTCGGTCATTCACAAGCCGCACTTGCAACATCTTGCAACCAAAGCTGAGCTTCTTGATCATGAGCTCTCAATGCCATAGCCACTGTGGTCTCTGAAAATATCTGTCTCTCTCAAATATCTCAAATGAGTTTCTGGCCACGGCGACACCTACACGTTGTTTTTGAAAATTTAAGACTAAATCATACTACAACATACATCAACATAATACGACAATCAAAGACAATAATGATATCCGAAGCAACAGCTGCTCACATCATCAAAAAGATCCGTGTTTTTTGCAAGCACACTGACACAGTGCGAACTAAAGTACGCCTTTCTTCTGTACAGTTTGCAGCCAGCAGACCCTAAGGACCTGCACAAACTCCTCCCATTGCAATCTCACTTGAGTAGAGTGACCCAAGCGGTGCCCGCAATGCCATCCGAAGATCTTTCACTTCATGGCCTTCATCGCCTTCATGGCCTTCATCGCTTTCATCGCCTTCATTGCGGGTGCCTCCTCCTCAACGGCCTTCTTCATCGATTTCATTGCTTTCATCGCCTTCATCGCCTTCATTGCTTTCATCGCCTTCATGGCCTTCATCGCCTTCATTGCCTTCATTGGTGCCATAGCTTCGATAAATGGCAAGGGCAAATCGCCACGAGTTTGAGGAGTGCTGTCAGGAGGCTTGAGCAAAGCGGAATACATGAATACACATGAGGTCATTTCGGTCATTTCACAAGCCGCACTTGCAACATCTTGCAACCAAAGCTGAGTTTCTTGATCATGAGTTCTTAATGCCACAGTCACTGTGGTCTCTGAAAAAATATGTCTCTCAAATATCTCAAATGAGTTTCCGGCCACTACAGCTTCTACACATTGTTGTTCAAGATTTAAGACTAAATCATACTACTGTACAACATACATCAACATACTACAACAATCAAACACAATAATGATATCCGAAGCAACAGCTGCTCACATCATCAAAAACGTCCATGTTTTTGGCAAGCACACTGACACAGTGCGAACTAAAGTACGCCTTTCTTCTGTACAGCTTGCAGCCAGCAGACCCTAAGGACCTGCACAAACTCCTCTCATTGCAATCTCACTTGAGTAGAGTGACCCAAGCGGTGCCCGCAATGCCATCCGAAGATCTTTCACTTCATGGCCTTCATCGCCTTCATGGCCTTCATCGCTTTCATCGCCTTCATGGCCTTCATTGCGGGTGCCTCCTCCTCAACGGCCTTCTTCATCGATTTCATTGCTTTCATCGCCTTCATCGCCTTCATTGCTTTCATCGCCTTCATGGCCTTCATCGCCTTCATTGCCTTCATTGGTGCCATAGCTTCGATAAATGGCAAGGGCAAATCGCCACAAGTTTGAGGAGTGCTGTCAGGAGGCTTGAGCAAAGCGGAATACATGAATACACATGAGGTCATTTCGGTCATTTCACAAGCCGCACTTGCAACATCTTGCAACCAAAGCTGAGTTTCTTGATCATGAGCTCTCAATGCCACAGTCACTGTGGTCTCTGAAAAAACATGTCTCTCGAATATCTCAAATGAGTTTCCGGCCACTACGGCTTCTACACATTGTTGTTGAAGATTAAAGACTAAATCATACTACTGTACGGGTGCGGATTTTTTTTGGTATTTTTTTCTTGTTTTGGGATTATTATTTTTTTTTGGTCGTGGGCACGGTTTCCTCACCTTTTCCTTGTTTTCCAATATTTTTCCTTCGTTTTTCATTGGTTTTCCTTCGTTTTTCCTCTCGTTTTCCAGTATTTTTCTTTGTTTTTTCATAATTGTCCTCACTTTTTCATCGTTTTCCATTACTTTTCCTTGGTTTTTTCATAATTTTCCTCACTTTTTCCTTGTTGTCCATTATTTTTCCTTAGTTTTTCATTGGTTTTCCTTCACTTCCCTCACTTTTTCCTCGTTTTCCATTATTTTTCCTTGGTTTTTCATTCGTTTTCCTTCACTTCCTTCACGTTTTCCTCGTTTTCCATTACTTTTCCTTGGTTTTTCATCATTTTCCTCACATTTTCCCTCCTTCCTCAATAAGAAAACAGGAAGGGGGTATTGGGGAGATTGTCAATGGATTTTTTCTATGTTTTTCTTCAATTTTTGTATGGTGTTCATTCATTGTTTACTGGTTTTCATTCATTGTTCCAAAGTTTTCATTGATTCCTACATGGTCCCCATGACGGAGGCCACCAGGATCGGTCAAGAAGTTGGTGTCCGCCTTCTTGGGGATGAGGCTGGTCACCACGGTTGTGAGGCAAGGGTGCCAAACACCAGCAGTAGCCATTCCACACAAAATGGAAGCAAGCATATCCTAGAAAGGAGCGGGAAGAGCCAACAGTTCTGACCTACGCTATCCATCTGCGCCACAAGCAGAGTGAGCAGAAATTCTCTGGACTGCGACACGGAGTTGGGAACCAGTAATGTCAAGGAGGTTCACTTGAGAGAGTCTAGACACCAAAGGAGAAGCAGGGACGGCACAGGTAGCAGCTGCACGACTTGCAACAGGTGGAATGTCGTGCTGACGCAAGATGGGACGCCACACAGATTCAACCTTGTCAAAACAAGCAGGGGTGTCATCAACAGACTGCCAAGGGACATATTATACTTGGCCTGGGCCCAACGGAAGCGATCCGCTTGAGATGCCAACATGCGATGTCGCCAAGTTTGCAAATCATGATATCGAACCCTCTGGTTTCGAGAATCGATGTATGCCCGCACAGAACCCAACAGATTTTGGACCTCACACAAGGAGGGGACTTCCTCAGGAAGACGCAGCCAAACATCATCCACCAGAGCAAGCCGACGACAAGCGTGGAACCAAGTTTTCTGTTGAGTGCCAGCCCGGATGCTTGCCTCCCATTGGGCACACAGTTCAGCCAACCCGGAACGTGTTTTTTCCAATCTTTGGAAACCGAGATCACCACGAACACACTGACCCTTGAAAGTACGAGTGACAAGTGTCGGAACGACAGCGCAGCGCGACCAAAGTGAAAAGGTGAGATGCCAAACCCCCCCCGCCGACAAAGCCGGGCAAGTTCATCCTCGGCAAGAGCAGTCCAAATCTCATACGCACGCTCAGGGTCACCAGCAGCAAGCATGGCTTGAACCACAGAGAGCCGTGAGTGCATCTGAAGCAGCGGTTCACCATCAACAGCGACCAACGAACCCACAGGGAAAGGACGTGGTAACCTTAAAACTTGCCAAGTGTCACGGAGAGCATCAATGGCCAAATCAGCGGCAACAGGCTTATGGGTAGGGAACGGGGCCTCGGACAAAACTTCAGACGACAGCAACGCAGGGCACAGAGACGGAGAAACAAAAACGTGGTCAATAACAGTACCAGTAGACGAGTTGGCAGTACAGCAAGTCGCAGCATTGGAAGTATTGACCGAGTGGAACCCGTGGTCGACAAGATGCATCAAAGCAGGGGAATCGTGCAATGCCGTGTTAAAATCACCCCCAAGCACAACATGACCGCAGAGAGACAGAGTCCAATTAACAACACGGGTCAGCAGGTCCTCACGGGCATCAGCATCTTGCACATGAGCATAGCAAGATAGACACGTTAGGGTTCCAGATTGCAAGCGAACTTGCCCAGCAACGATCCGACCATCCCGCCAATGGTCATGCAGAGCCTCGGGCAAATCAACAGCCGAAAGTTGCACCCCACGACCAGCAAGCAGCGCAACCCCACGAGAGGAGGAGACACCAGGACCATCCACCGCTGAACCCCAGACAACACAGTGCCCAGCTTCTTGCAATTTCTTGGTCAATATCTGTTGGCCCCTTGTGGTTAAAGAAGTTTGGGAAACCAGAGCCACACCAAAAGACATCGCACAAACAGCAGCCAAACGGGAAAACAAAGAAGTGACGTTCATGGCCAACACTCGCAAAGAAGAAGCTTTGGAGGCTTTGGCAGAAAATCCACCCTTAGATCGCCCGCTTGTTTGCCACGCTTACCACGACGCTTTTTGGCAGCAGGGCCGCAGGGAGCAGCGCGAACTGCAGGACTGACAGCAGGCTTGACATGAGACTGCCGAGGTCGACTGGGATCACGAGTGACAGCAATCTGAGCACCAGACACACGCGTGGGAAAAGGACTGCGGGTCCGCCGACGTTGATCCCATTCCTTGGGGAGTAAAGGCCGACGACCCCGATTGGCATCGGATTGGTGTTGCTTATGGGGGACAGTCCAAGGGGGGCTCCACCAGTCCGGGACAGAACACACTTTCACACTGTCACCAAAACTTTTCCACTGATCCGAAGCATGCAGGGCAACAAAGCGATTATATCGACCACGTTGCAACATGCGAACCAAAGCCCAACAAACACCAGGATCGTGGATAGCCTCTGTCTGCAATCGGGTTTGGATTTCCCGCTTGTTGTAACGAAAGGCTTCGCCCAAGAGATCCCAAGAGCAACCATGCCTGACAAGGTAGGCAAGGGGAAGGAGGAGCGCATCAGCATGCAAGCGTTCCAACAACCAAACTTTATCAGCAGCTCCAGCAGTAGCACCCAGACGCGCAAGTTCAGCAATCACAGCCGGATTGGATGATCTAGCGAAATTCGCCATATGCCTAAGCTTTGGTGTCTTTGCTCGACTTCCACAGGAGAGTTGTGGCTCTTCCGAGAAGGCAAAGTATCAGCCGGGGCAGGCTCACGAACAGCAGGGGGCGGCACGCTGACCGGCAATGACCCGTCAACAGAGACAGCAGACTGAGAGCCAGAAAGAGGAGCAGCAGCAGGAGCTGAACCGATCACAGAAGTGCGAAGGGAAAGCGCAGAAGGCACAGGAGGAGTGGCACACAATGCCTGCAAACGAGCAACTTCGGCATTTAGCTCAGACAAGCGCTTCTCAAACGACTCCAATCGTACTCCAAAGCAGCACAGCCAAGGCATGACACGCCCAAATCGTGAGGGACAGGAGGAAGGGAAGCCACACCATCAGACGCAGGATCAGAAACAGATGCGGGCAAGCCTGGCATAGACCGAGGAGCAGCTGGAGCTTCCTGACAGGTAGCGAGATCAGCCTCGCATTGTTCCTGCGCCACAACCAACTTTTCATGGGGTGCTTCAGCAGACACAGCAGACGCACGGACCTGCAAGCGACGGCGGAACAAGACCAAAGACCAGTTCGCAGGAATGGCAGCAATTTCCGAGGAGTCGGCAGGTCGGCAGACAGCATCATCATAAACCACCCAGTCTTCAGAATCAGACACCGAAGGCTTCAACACAGTGTAGTGACCTTGAGATGCAGTGGAACCTAAATGACACACCACCAGTTGCATGTCCCAGCAGTGATCCGCAAAATCCAAGGAAGGGCACACCTCAACTGGGGTAACCTTTTTTGAATCATCGGCACCTGCCCGAAGGACTTGAAGCAGAAGCCAATCCTTATGTTGGACCACCTTGGATTGGGGGGTTGCATTCTCAGAAAAACAAAGCTCGCAGCTCAACTCAAGTTCAGAGTTCGAAGTCCAAAAATGCTGAGCCAGCAGATCCTGGAGAGTACAGGGATCCGTCTCAGGAGCAGGGAGACGAAGCACGTGAGAAGAGACATTAAGAGTCTTGCTTTCTTGACATCCAGTACATTCAACAGCGATATGCTCTTCAAGCTGCACAAGGGAAGCAAGGGCAGGTTCTGTGTCAAGCAATTTCTGCAAAAACAGCACGGAATCTTCCTGCTTCGTTGGGGTAAGACCATGTGCAGAGAGGAAACGCGTCCACGCAAAAGGGCACAAATCAGAAAGCAACTGACGCAAAGAGGGATCATGGACATCAGCACTTGCAACACTGGAATGCTTGACCATGTGGGCAAGACAACGGACGGCAGCAGCAACAAAGCAAGTGTTGCCATGATTGGGGAGACAATCCGGCTTTGTGTGAGGAGGATGGAGCACCGACTTGGACGGCAAAGCAGGGAACTCCATATCATCAGCACCCAACAGTTCAAACCGATTGTTTGACAACAACCCTCCTCCCTTCGTATCCTCATTAGGCTTGGCTGTTTTCCGTTTGGGACTGGTATCCTCCAAATGCCTGAGAGCAGAATTCGAGACACCGCCAGTACCAGAAGAAGAACGAGAAACCTGAGGAACGGGCTGCAGCAACAAGGTGGTTTGGATCTCCTTAATGACAAACACAATATCAGGCGGAGCACTCGGAGCAGCAATGACAAGCTTGGACCCATGAACTGACACCAGGTACGGCTGGAAGTTGTCGGAGGTCAGGGTTTTGACCAAAGCTTCGGCATCGACACCCTTGGGAATATTATCGATAGGGTATTTGCTGTGGCCTTCTGGGACATATACAAAACGCGGTTGCAAAATTGACATGACTTCACGCTCATGACTCTTATCAACCCTGACACCCCAACGGTAAGGTGTTCGAACAACTGACCAACCACTCTTGAAATCGGCAAGGTAGAGACTCAAACTTTGACGGATGCTTATTGAATCGCCGTCTAAAATCGGGCAACCCTCATTGACCCATACTTTGCGAAGATCGTGGGCTTCAGGAAAGTCAGTGAGATCTCTAACAAGCAAGCCATCATGCGAAACCCCTTTCACAAGCCATGTAACAGCGTCAGATTTGGGAAGCCGTATGGAAACTCGAATGATGTCTGATTTCACATTGTGGTTGGAAGTCTTCAAAGAGTCAAACATTTTCCCCACTGAATCCGGGGGCATGGACTTGATATGTTGAGAAATTCTGGCAGCCAAACTGTCTGACATTTTACCCGAGCCAGACCCTTTCTGTTTACCTTTTGCCTTTCCGGAACCTTTAGGCTTGGGATTTGCAAGTTCTTCGGCAGCGCGATGGAACTCATGGAATTTCTCAAGGTCACGACCGACGGACAAATCTTTCCACCATTCAAGAAGAAGGTCAACATTTTCAACACTTGCCAACGAAACAGACTTCCAACTAACCGGGGACAAAGTGTCAGTGCCAAGGTGCGACAAATACACTTTCTTCAAATGAGGTGACCCATCAGGGAACACAACCACCGTTTCAACAGCGACAGGGACCGACCGACACGTGGGTTCAACTGTGACCAAGGTGAAAAGGCCAGCAGGTGGCATATGGGCAGGGATAGACCTTATGATACGCACTGCTTCAGACTGATCAACAAAATATGCCCCACACACACACGAGACCAGACCTGAAGCAAAGGATCCCCTTCAACATTTGTACGAAACACATCCTGTCTGTCACCCGTGATAGGCTCAGCTGCAGATGCAGGCTTGGCAGACTGCCAATCCCGAGGCCGAAGCCTCCAACTTTGAACTTTGGGTTCAGGGGGCGGACCAACAGGGGTGTTGTTGGAAGACTGGGCACCCGAAGTAGAGGAACCGGTAGAGTCACTGGAAACCTTTTGCCGACCCAATTGCGCTCTGTACGCCGCACCACAAATGATATCAAGTTGCTGTTTGAGCTCAGTAGCTTTCTTCAATCGAGTCAACGTGGCTTCATTCTGAACCAGCATCTTAACCTATTGCATTGGTGGTTTAAGATGTCGGGCAGCCAAACCAGACAAGATACTGTCGAGCCAATTCTTGGAACCAATCTCGGAATTTCCCGCCCCACCCTGAAGATCAGCAACAGGAGAAGCATTGAAATAATGACTGGATGATGCACACGTCCGTGAATCCAATGGATCAGACCACAGCGAAACAGACGTGTGGAAACACAACCAGGCAAACGTACGAGACGCAAAAGCTGAGGACAGGAGCAATGGAGAGAAGACCAAACATCGAAGAGCATGCCACATACGAAGAGACTGCTGAGAAGCTTTCTTGGAACCAAACATGAATCTAAGCCAGCCTTCAATCTTGTCAACATCACTGCATTCCATATTGCAAAGACAGCTCACTGCCAGGGAAACGATACTGCAAGCAAAGGACAATGGTGCAAGCAAAGTCCAAAATGCTAACTCAAGGATCAATCCTAGTTTGCCAATCTTACAAACAAGGTTGCACAACTTGCTCGTAATCCTCAATACTGTTCCAAGAAACATACCAGACTTAGGACCAAGATGCGAAGCAACTTGATCTGCCCTTCCACTGCAGTCAAAGTGTCTGGTCATCAGAAGGATATAGAATGATATAGATAGAATCAGATCGAGAGATAGTTAGATAGTTAGTTAGTTAGATAGATAGATAGATAGATAGATAGTTAGATAGATAGATAGATAGACAGATAGATAGATAGACAGATAGATAGACAGATAGATAGATAGACAGATAGATAGACAGATAGATAGATAGATAGATAGATGCTACTCAAGGTGTATCTAATGCACAACATGCACCTGGTGAACATGCTTCACTGATAGATTGATCGATAGATGATAAATGAGCCATAGGAGCGAGGAGCCCCTAGAGGCCAGGAGCCATAGAAGCCATAGAAGCCACAGAAGCCGCAGAAGCCACCAGGAGCCACCAGGAGCCACAGAAGCCACAGAAGCCACCAGGAGCCAGGACCAAAAAATAAAAATAAATTCCCCAAAAAAATAAAAAACAAATTACCCTCCCTACTGTACAACATACATAATCATAAACATACTACAACAATCAAAGACAATAATGATATCCGAAGCAACAGCTGCTCACATCATCAAAACGTCCGTGGTTTTTGCAAGCACACTGACACAGTGCGAACTAAAGTACGCCTTTCTTCTGTACAGCTTGCAGCCAGCAGACCCTAAGGACCTGCACAAACTCCTCCCACCGCAATCTCACTTGAGTATGGTGACCCAAGCGGTGCCCGCAATGCCATCCGAAGATCTTTCACTTCATGGCCTTCATCGCCTTCATGGCCTTCATCGCTTTCATCGCCTTCATGGCCTTCATTGCGGGTGCCTCCTCCTCAACGGCCTTCTTCATCGATTTCATTGCTTTCATCGCCTTCATCGCCTTCATTGCTTTCATCGCCTTCATGGCCTTCATCGCCTTCATTGCCTTCATTGGTGCCATAGCTTCGATAAATGGCAAGGGCGCCACGAGTTTGAGGAGTGCTGTCAGGAGGCTTGAGCAAAAGGGAAGAAGATCCTTCTATTGCGTTTCCCAGAGCACTTTTCTAGATCTCCATTCGTATCTCTTCAATGATCGATTCATGATTTCAGCGGCCACATCAGCTCCCTCAAAGCATTGGGGTTCATCGAAAGCCCTGCTGTTCTCTTCTCCACCCAACTTCTCCAAAGAACCCATTCTGCGTCCAACAAACTGAGCCGGGACCCTGGCGCAGTATCCTGCACTGCTACGCACCTTGACTGGTTGAATCATGTTGAATCCCACTTACAAGGCTGGTAGACAGCCAAGATACCACTATAAGTATACCATATAGTAGAATCTGAAGCAGCTGCTGCAAGTCGCTAAATTAGCGCGTGTGACAACTTCCAAAGCTAAATCAAAAGGGAAACCAATGTGTTCGTTCTGTTTTCTTGTCCATCTGTCTGTGTTCCCTCCTTTTAAGATCTTGTTTTCGGCTGTCATTTCACATGCTGATGCCCCAGTTTCACTCCTTGCATCATTCGCTGGCCCAAGCTGGAGACTAGCGACACGTACCGTCTGACAATCTAAGTTCCCAGCGAAGTTCTCCAAAACCTCCAGAAAATCAGGATCTCAACAGCCCCAGAAAGGTTTTTTGCTGTTTTCTCCTGTAGCTTTCGGAGTTCAGATTCATATTAAATCATAATATTCAGAAATCTTCCCAGATGGTTATGATGGTTCCAGTAAACTGAAGTGAACTAAGTGGCTACCTTCCCCATTTGGGGCACAGGGGGCCTCAGCCTTGATGCCATAGGAGTTCTGCGGACCCCAAGGCCTTGGTACCATGAGTCCCCGTGACTTTCGCTGATGAACGATGGAATTCATGGTTAGTCGGGATTAATGATGCTTAGTGGGGATTAATGATGATTGATGATTATTGGGATGAATGAGTATTTGCGGGATTGACCCTCTGGCAATGACTAACAGTTTGCTATGTACAATCACCATTTTTGCTAGATCATCGAACTAAATGGGTCGTGGCTTCCATAGCTGCATGGCTTCGGTAGCTACGTTAAATCACCAGAGGGTACCCCAACAAATATTGATGGTTTATCATAGATCATCATCCCTACATATCCCTACATATCCCTACCATATCCCCGTAGGATGCCCCAATTTTCAGGATCCAACAGTTTCCTGGCAATCCGGGCACCGTGAAAGTCTGGAACCAGTCAGCCTTGGGTCCCCATGCTCGTCCTTCTCGGCTCCAACCTCAAGTCTTAGTCACCTAGTCATTTTCTGGCAGATTCACAGCATATTACCATATGCTAAAATAGCATTATCCCAGTTTTACCCATTGGTCAAAACATGTCAAAACATGTCAAAACATGTCAAAACATGTCAAAACCCTAGTAATGTGGTTAAAACAATCATAAACTACCCGGCGGAATTTTCACCGTCCACATATTTATTACTAATTCATCGTTTCGCCATAGCGAAACATCAATTTTGACTGAAAAAAAGGGGTCTCCGAACTTGAGGGTTTAACTTTTCTATCGACAACCCTCTCAGCGTTTTTTCTTCTTGAAGAGGCCCAAAGTCGAATCAAGACAGTTGCTTGATGAATGTCGCAGTTGAAGAAGAACGTGCAGTGGCGTAGCATCACGTATGTGTGGCAGTTGAAGAAGAACGTGCAGTGGCGTAGCATCACATATGTGTGGCAGTTGAAGAAGAACGTGCAGTGGCGTAGCATCACGTATGTGTGGCTGTTGAAGAAGAACGTGCAGTGGCGTAGCATCACGTATGTGTGGCAGTTGAAGAAGAACGTGCAGTGGCGTAGCATTACGTATGTGTGGCAGTTGAAGAAGAACGTGCAGTGGCGTAGCATCACGTATGTGTGTAAGTGCCAATGAACGTTATTGCCCCACCCCACCCCACCCCATCAAAAACTATGCGTTTTGCTGGACGGTAAAAATTCCGTCAGCATAAACTACCCATTTGGGAATGGTTTATACCACCCATTTATATCATTTTATATCCATTTATGGTGATGACTGGGGGATGGTTTATGGCATTGTTTAAACCCTTGTGCCTTTCGCTAAGCTGAGGACAGCTGGATGATGGCTCCGGAAGAATTGCTGGATGTCCTGGGCTCCCGATTTTCCTCCGGAAAATCCCATGGGAAATCCTCGATAAACCATGATGAACTGACATGTTTAACATATTTAATAGGAATCATCATAAACCAATTCATAAACCATCTATAATATGTATTGGTTTATTAAATCTGACCATTGGAATCATCATAGACATTCATAAACCATCTAGATAAACCATCTATACGGGGTACCCAAGTGATAAGATTCAGTGATATTTCTCAAAGCCCTGGTTTTTTTCACTCCCTACCGTGGTATGGCTACATAGATTTGAGCCATTCCGCCAAGTTGAACCCATCCAGAAACTGGGATAAGCCACATATATCGCTGGGACAATATACCCTATGTACAACAATTATACAACTGGGCTACAGTGTATATCACGATTGGTGTGCTTTGTCAACACATATCTATATATACATATGACGGTTTGTCAAAATGTCTGTTCCCGGTTTTGTTGATAAATCGCAATTCCATGCGTGCCGCCTCATGTTTGCCTTTAAAAAACATGACCTACCTTGATGACGTGAAAACGTGGAAATTCTTCGTTACCTTTGGAAATCTTTCTAAAACCACAGGAATCGGCTAACGCACGTCGGTTTTCATTCGCTGTCGCTGGTACTATCTCCTGAACTGTGTGTCTCTGTGTGTGCGCCTCTCTGAATGCAATATGCTTCTTGACATGCCTCCTGATCAACGCTGTTTCCTTACTGTAAGCTACCAAAGCGTGAACATGGCTGTGCCTCTGAATGGGCTGCGGGTGGACCGGGGCATGTATTTGCAATTTTCGCTAGCGCGTTGCTAGCGGCGATCTAGCGCGTAAAATACGTAAAAAAAAATCGAAAATTTGGGAATATGTGGAAACTGACAGACTTGTAAGAAAAGCTGGCAAGACATTCACGACATGGAGGCCATGGCTGTCAATCAAACCTAGCGCAAACCTAGCGGGTTTGCTAGCGCTGCCTTGCAGAATTGCTGAATTTAGTTGCGTGCCGCCTCATAACGAAGAGGAAAAAACAGTAGACCCAGATGAATTATCAACAACCAATACTAAACTTCTAAACAACTATTTTTGACAAATGGTCATATGTATATTATATATATGGGAGTTTCCATAAATGTGGGTACCCCAAAATGGATTTATATATATATAATATATAATATATATATATATTAATAAATGAATGATTTGGGAGTAGCCCAATTTTCGGAAGCAAAAAAAGAAAACCATGGATCTCCCCACTGAGTTCCAGGCATTGCTGTGCTCCTTCAACACCTTCGACAAGTTCGCGGAGTCGGGCACCTCTGCAACGCAACAGAAAAGTAAGCCGCGAAAAGATAAAGGTTGGTGAAATATGGTGAAATCCTATGAATCGCATGTTTGTTATGATAGTGATGAAGTACGTTTACGTTTCACCATGATGAAGGTTTATATATATATATATAACTTAACCCTTTAATCCCATTTACTGTAATTATTGATGAAGTACGTTTACGTTTCTATCTTTTTGTTGAGGCTAAAGGGTGGAAAATCCACACGTTTTAATGGGCTTTCAGTGGGAAAACCATCTATAAATCGGATTCAACGGGGAAGTTTCCATTGCCAACATCAACCAACGCAGCATGGGAGTTTCAACAAATAGAGAAAAACTCATAAAAACTCTTTGCCAAGAAAAATGGCACTGGTCAAAAGTGGCTTTGGGAGTCCTTAGTTTTCACAAACCCTTCACTTGTGGGACCACTAGCAATCGTTCACTGGAAAATCACCAGGCCCCAAAGGCCTCAGTGGATGCCTTCAGCAACGGCAGAGCCCGAATGATCCGAATGTACCCAAGCCAAACCTACAGTAACCCGTAAACGCCGTAACCCATCGTAACCCCATCATCAATCCATGATAAATCCACAATAGCCCCATAATCCCCATATGATTTGCATGTCTTCTACTAGTAAGTTCTCACCCTTCACACGGTCCTTACAGTGGATGTCTCCCCTCTCGGACTCCTACGAAGTCGACCATCCCATCATTTCGCGACAAAGCCTTGCTGCGATCAATCTGCAAATGGGGCGTGTAACACCTTGTAACCCACGACATCCCACGACATTGGTTCAAAATGGGTCAACTATTTTGGATGCCAAGAACAGACAGAATGAAACATATCTTACGAGTCGAAGTTTGGGTGCAAATGTTCGGTGTCTTTCTACTTCGCGAGGGGTCCATTTGTGGCGGTTCTATCCGCCCAAGACCTTGCAATCCATTGGCTTTCCTGTGTCAATTTAAACATGTTTGGATATAGAACAATTGTATAGAACCATGCCAAATCCAGCACGAAACAAAGAAAATACCATGCCAAATCAAGCCAAAAGGATCTGAAACGCTGGGACCGCGGACAATCACCTGGTACGGCGTCAGCTGAAGGTCCAAACCTCCCGAGATCAACAAGCAGCAAACTATGGGACCAATCACGCGATCGAATGGGATGGAGAAATGGGATGTAGGTCTTTGAGCGAATTGGCATATATATAGATATGGCTATGAGTCAAAACCCTGGTACCTAGTGAACCCCAAAATAGCTGGGATTTATGGATGTTCATCCCATTAAAAATGTATCTATAGGTATTGACCCATACCCATATAGACATAGATATAATAAGCAGATCAATGGATTGCTTTAAGATGGCGGAAGGGGGCAAATTGGCAGGAAACCTATAGATTGCTATCCCTAAACTGGCTGCGATTTCCTGGAGATGCTCCCTTCAACCAATTCGGGTATGGATGAACCATGATGAACCGAGGGAAATGATAGGAAAACATCAGAAGTCAAGTGAGTTGGATGTTTGATGTGTAGTTCCAATGAGTTTCGCAGCCCCCTCTGCAAACCCTCAAAAGGAAGGGCAAAAGCATTGGGTTCCAACACGTCTCTCCTTCGTCACTGGCTTTCTTGGATGCAGCAACAGCCATGACTAGTGCCAGTGAAAGTGTAAAGACACGTTTCAAAAACAACTGGGTTTGTCTGAAAATTGTTTACCCATAAATCCGTTGATATCCATTGGTTATTGGTTAGTCATCATTTTCCCAAGATAGCCATTTGGGGGTCCGTATTCTGAGACAATGAGACAAACCCCGTTGCCACCCTTTGCGCGAGGCACCGTATCTCTTCAGGATCGAATCCATCAGAATAATGAGCTGCAGGACAAGCCTCGGTGTTCAGCACCCCAGACATGAAGCCATCCCATGGCGAGAGGTGTGTAGCAACTGAATCCTGGAAAAAAGATGAAAAAAGATGAACTCTTCAGTTCTGGAACTCATCTGGAAACCAATCTTCAGGACCACCGATCTTGCCGGATACCTCGGAATCCTAGGATGCCAAGCTGGTCTTGCCGTAGATCATCCCCTTCCTTCACCATGACCTCCAAATGGCTATGCATATGATACAGATTGATACAGATGTAATGGGGATAATGGAGATATAGTGGTGTGGAATATGATAGAACATATAACAACATATTGTAACTGTGTCTGAAAATGGGATACACTTTTCAGGGTACACCGCAAAATGGCCAGTGAATTGCGGAACCATTAAATTCTGGAGTAGCCTATTTTCAGTCAAACTGCCATACCCTAAGGGTTTCAAATCTTCTAGCCATACCCTTATCTTTTGGGATCCGAAACCATCCGTCGCGAGCCCAAGTCGACCCGGATAATTTGGATATGTCCAAGTCGGAGCGCAAACCCACCATGCTGGGACCCTTGGGTCACCCATTTCTTCACGGGGAGTTGGAATCCAAATTACCTGAGCATCCTAGGTGTAAGACGGTAAACAGCGTTCACTTCTGGATTGGTTCAAGTACTGTAGCTGACCATTATTAAAGCATTTTTAGACATTACATTGTAATGTTTAGGCTCCATGTGCATGATCAGTTCTATATGTATATATTTATTTATATATATATATTATTATAAATTATATATGTATATTCAGGTAGTCGTCCAACTTTATAGACCTACCTAGATAAAATCGTCCAGGATTGCCCTGGCCTTCTTGATACTGATCGTGCCGCTCTTGTTCGCATGCCGCACCTGTGGAGGTCTGCAAATCTCTTGTGTCACTCTGCAAAAATCCAGAACAAATTCTAATAACATGTACTATGTCATTATGTACTAGCAGATTTCTAGGTAACATGCTACTAAGATTTCCAGAAATTATATTAGATGTACATAGCATGTTCCAACACAAACCGTTTCTTCCCAGTGAGCCACTCTCCATCCCAAAGGCATCCAGGGGCAGGTCTTCAAACTTGAGCCCCAAATTTTGGCGATAGAAACTTGGGTGTTCCCAAAGAAAGCATGTGGCTTTTCCCAGCCATAGGTGGAAATCATGGCTGAAATGGCCAGGAAATCTCTCCCCATGTTCCAGGACCGGCACCTGGCAAGCCAACACGCCTGGATTCATGGCAGATTTCAGCAAGGTACACCTCGGCCGTGCGCCGTGCGGTGGCACCGCAGGTATCAAGGAAAAGAAACACAAACTACTCATAGATCTCATAGCTACTCTAGATGCGATGTGAGCATCCCAACATCCCAAGGTGTGTGCCCCCGGTTTGCCCGGTCTCAGATGATCATCCATCTGCAGTCCTGGGTTTCCAAGCTCTTCTGGTAGTATCCCCACCTGAGGCACTCGGATGGCAGGGATGAGCTCTGCATCAGGAGTCACTGAGGACCCAAACGAGAAGCAAGGAGGGATCCACAGGAAGTGGAATGCCTTCCTTCAACCTGTGACGAACACAAAAAATGCCCAAAAATACCGCACAAATGCCCAAAAATCCTGGTCTTGGCAAATGAGGTGTGTCAAAAGGAAATGTCACATCTTTGCAAGTTTCACATCTATATACTTGGGAACCTGGTGATAAACCATTAATTTTGGGGATACACTATTTTCAGAACAAGAACCAACACATATTCGTTCACATAAATACATTTTACGCGCCACACTGTAAAGTTCAGTGTCTTACAAAGCAGATTCTTGGAAAGTGCCATGCTGACCCCTGCTGGCATCTCTAGTAGCTGCAACCCCCCTTGTTCAAGGCTCTGAGGCCCAGTCCCATTCACCAAGTCCAGATTTCCGCCAGTGTCCTGTGGCAAGACATTATCACCATTGCCGAATCTCAGGTAAGTACAATTCCACTGAATGATACTGAATGTAAGTTGAGGCTAAATGTCCCAGTGGAGGCAAATTGCCAGGTTGGCGGGTGCACAAACTACTAGATTCATCTAGATTCCAGATGGGTGCCCTTGTCGGACCGTGTCAGCTTTCTTCCCTGTAACACAAAAACACCATCCATCATATTCAAAATGCCGCAGCAACAATTGTGCACACTTCAAAAAACCTTTTGGCTGACCGACAAAGTGCGAACGAAAGTACGCCCTCTTCTATACAGCTTGCAGGCAGCAGACCCTAAGGACCTGCACAAACTCCTCCCATTGCAATCTCACTTGAGTAGAGTGACCCAAGCGGTGCCCGCAATGCCATCCGAAGATCTTTCACTTCATGGCCTTCATCGCCTTCATGGCCTTCATCGCCTTCATCGCCTTCATGGCCTTCATCGCGGGTGCCTCCTCCTCAACGGCCTTCTTCATCGATTTCATTGCTTTCATCGCCTTCATCGCCTTCATTGCTTTCATCGCCTTCATGGCCTTCATCGCCTTCATTGCCTTCATTGGTGCCATAGCTTCGATAAATGGCAAGGGCAAATCGCCACGAGTTTGAGGAGTGCTGTCAGGAGGCTTGAGCAAAGCGGAATACATGAATACACATGAGGTCATTTCGGTCATTTCACAAGCCGCACTTGCAACATCTTGCAACCAAAGCTGAGCTTCTTGATCATGAGCTCTCAATGCCATAGCCACTGTGGTCTCTGAAAATATCTGTCTCTCAAATATCTCAAATGAGTTTCTGGCCACTACGGCTTCTACACATTGTTGTTGAAGATTTAAGACTACTAAATCATACTACTGTACAACATACATAAACATACTACGACAATTCAAGACAATAATGATATCCGAAGCAACAGCTGCTCACATCATCAAAAAGGTCCGCGTTTTTTGCAAGCACACTGACACAGTGCGAACTAAAGTACGCCGTTCTTCTGTACAGCTTGCGGCCAGCAGACCCTAAGGACCTGCACAAACTCCTCCCATTGAAATCCCACTTGAGTAGAGTGACCCAAGCGGTGCCCGCAATGCCATCCGAAGATCTTTCACTTCATGGCCTTCATCGCCTTCATGGCCTTCATGGCCTTCATCGCTTTCATGGCCTTCATCGCGGGTGCCTCCTCCTCAACGGCCTTCTTCATCGATTTCATTGCTTTCATCGCCTTCATCGCCTTCATTGCTTTCATCGCCTTCATGGCCTTCATCGCCTTCATTGCCTTCATTGGTGCCATAGCTTCGATAAATGGCAAGCCAAGAGAACGAGGAGTGCTTTCAGGAGGCTTGAGCAAAAGAGGATGCCAATGCCTTTCCTTTGTTTCAGATTGAGAGGAAAATGAAAATATCCCCAAAGAGGAAAATCATGCATTTCTACAAGAAAACCTGAGTTATAGCCATCATAGCTGCATAATTTCATCCATGTTTTCCTTCAGTAAACGCCCCATCTGTCCACGGCACCACTTTGCACCTCTCCACTTTGCTTCTGATCCACCAAGGCATGTCGAAAGCGCTCGATCTGCAGGCCGTCCAAGCGCTCATTTGTTTCCTAGTATTCAATACTATTCGACATCAAAATTGGATAATATGATATGAAAATCAACATTGTATAAAAATGTCCTATTATCATCTAGTATCCAATACTACTAGTAGAAGACGTTATCAAGAAATTGTTGTCCAATCTAAACATCATAATATGGCAGAAGCCTTCTTTTCACTCACAGTTCTCTTCCCCAAAAAGATGTTGGACACCCATGAAGTTGCGCGCCTTCTTGTCTGTCCAGTCCCTTTTGGCCTCAAATCATGTTATCGCTTGCCAGTCGATGGGGTCTTGTTGCCACATTGCTAACCATATATGCCATGGTAAAATGCCATGGGTCATATGGGCTATGGTATATGCCGCCATGAGAATCCATACAAATAATCGGTTTTTCAAAGTCCCCTAATTGACGGATTTAGATGACCATCCCCTAATATGAGTGTATGTATGTCTATACAATCCAAATAATTTTTGACCGTGGCGCACATGATCGAGCAAAACTGTTTGTCTTACCAATGGTATTATGACCTTCGCTAAAAAACCAATCACAAGGGTTTGACAGGCTGTATGAGCCCTGGGCAAAACTCATTCAATCTTAAGGTACGACGTTTCTTGGTTCTACCACACGTTTGCTGGTGCAACCCCCATTCTTCTTATGTGCTCCCCTCGAATGATCTAACCTGGTAATCCCGGATCTATAGATGGTGTCTCCACAGAACACAGGGTGTCCCCATCTTAAATGATTCTGGTGGTGACCTGGCTTTGAGGAACAACCCCACTAGAACAGCCCTGGCTGCTGAAAACACTGCGAAGAGACCAGGCAAAAATGGGATGTACCATGATCCCCAAAGCTAAATCGGGAAAATACCCCAAGAAATACTGTTAAAACATCCCCAAAATACCTGGTGGAATACCCCAAAAAATACCTTAATACCTGGGGGAATCTGATGGAAAAAAACCCATGGGATTTCTATGGCGCCGAGCGATGGCCGCCATGGTCACTGCGACGCCTCCTGCGGCCTTGGCGTGGCGCAGGCACCACAGGAGCTTCTTGCGCAGCAGCACCTGGCAGGTGCTGTGTATATCTGTTATCTGCAACATGAGTCATATCATGTCATATCTATATAACGCATAATATATGATGACATATGATGTGTGTATATGTATTATGAGCATCGTATATTTGATTATATATAATATAATATAATACTATATATATACGTATATTATAGTTTGCTGTGTGTATATCATATATAGTTTGTAGCACCTGCACGGGGAAACATCAAAATTAGAGGGGAAACATCTGCAACATCCTGGATCTGCTCTGAGAATATGGATACCATTTTAGGGGGGTATCCAACCAGTGAGTGGGGGGATTAAACTTAAGTAACTTATGCATTACTTGTACAAATGACTCATCACCCAATGACTATCAATGACCACATGACCACCAATGACCTGTCAGTCCCAATTGTTGAAGCCCGACAAAATTGCTGAGTTTCCTCCTTCGTCCACATTTTAACCATGTTAGGTGGGTTTGGGTGGATTACCCTCTGGTAAACTAACATAGCTATTGAAAATGGCCATTTATAGTGGATTTTCCCATTAAAAATGGTGATTTTCAATAGTTATGTTAAATTACCAGAGGGTACCTCCCCAGCCTTCCCGGTTTGTTGGTCCGCACCCAGTGGCACCAGTGGCGCCTGCTGCTGCAAGAGATGTTGATCCTGTTCCGTCAAAGCTTCAAGCAGCTTCCTCCGGACCTGCCGAACGGATCCGAACGGTGGTGGCGGTGGCCCAGGTGCGGCAGCCCCGTGGGCAACGTCACCAAGCAGGTAGGATACTAAACTGGTGCTTAGCGAACACTAAACTGAAGTCAATCAAGCACCACGGGAAACTTCTCCTATCATAGGTGGTTCCATTGGCTGGATGCGCAACAAGTTGATGCAACCAACCAGTTGGCTAGGTTGCTAAATGTATAGTCCAACGTTTGCTATTTTAGCAACCTGGGTAAACTGTGGACCATCGATTATTCTCGATAAAAATTCTTCCTCAGATTTGGGACACGACATGACCCTCCAATCCACCCCCTTAGGATCCTTAGGGGCCCCCCTGTGACATCGAGTCACTTCATACAGAAAAAACACACACTTTCCGGCGTAAAAAAAACCCAGCGCGCCATGTCAAAAAGGCCACCAGATTCACCTTCATCGATCTCAGCCTCTGGTGTTGCCGTCGCTTCCCGGCCATCACAGGCTGCAACCAGGTTTATTCATGTCATGGGGACACAGAAACCACTCTTCAAATCAGGGTATTCATTAGGATGATACATGTGTATATACA